>JZLH01S0043458.1:8868-35728 GCA_001188425.1 Eucidaris tribuloides
AATTCATTTCTGAGTCAGAAGATGCCAAATATCCTTGTTTTTTAAGATATGTCATAATTTTTTGTTTGGGTATGTTGCAGTGAAGCTACTGGGCAATGTTAGTTCTCCGTTCTAAGACCATGCAACTTTTTTGACGTCCATAGTACACTCACTCTCCGACTGTTTTTACCCTGACAAACTTATTTACCTTTATCAAAACTCTTGTATTTATTCAGAGGCAGTGACCAAAGATAGTAGTTCCTTATCAATATAGAGCAGTTAATGTACATGACATGTCTAGAAGCCAGACTAGGGCACATGTGCCTTCAGACCAGTTCCATATAAAATCACATTTATGCATATACATTCTGTCTGACAAAGGTTGCTCTTAGCAACCTGACAGGTGGCTGGAGGCTTACAGACATAGCACACCAATGTATGCATATTGCATTTTTGGCATTCCAAATGTATTCATAGAAGCAGGTGGGTAGTTGAGTAGATTGTACAGGGTGTGTTTTTGAATTTGGGTCCAAAATCAGTAAATTGAAACTGTTAAAAAAATTATTTTGAAAAAAGTATGAGGGCTACTGTATCAGAAATCTAATCACTTATGGGGAAGTATATTGAGCATAATTGATTAATTTTTCAGGTCTGTGGCAAGATTGGTTTCCTGAAATAATTTTTTTAACAAATGGCCTGATTTTTTCACAGACTTTGGGGTTGGGGGTAGCATTTTTGCATTTTTCTCCCATTTTTCAATTCACAAGTAAAATTAAATCCTAATAAGCTCGACCAATTAAATTCGCATAAAAACGGAGGGGAATTCAGTATTCTAGCCTCCTTCTATCAGATGTTATAGCGGTTCAAAAGGCGCATCCACTCTGAAAATGGGCTTTTTGGGGTATCGATTTGTCACGGCAAAGGGTAATTTCGTTGGGTTGCACCAATGTAAAGTATGTAGTAAAATTACAGCAAAAACAGTCTCACTGGAAAATATGCTAGGAACTAATGAAAAAAACAAAAAAGTGAGATAATCCTATTTTTGTGAATAACAACCATTTCAATGTTGCTGGTAAAAATTTTGTCACCCAAAATGGCCATTTTTTGCCCGAAAATGGCCATAATCTGCTTTTTCTCTAAAAAGTATGAAAGATACAAGGTTCTAGGTTTCAAAAACTGAAAATACAATTATTTTTACCCTACAAATGACCTAAAGTATCTTTTTAACATGTAATTTTCCGCCTTTAAAATATTTTTTTCACAACTTTTGTCAGTCAAATGTGGTAAGATCTTGAACTTGTCCTAGAGAAGATGATGTTTGAAAACTACTTTTGGCCCTTTAGGGCCCTGCCCCTGGGCCCCCCAGGGGGCCAGGTGTACCAGTTGAGGACCCTTGAATCCCCACCCCCTAAGGATCATTCCTGCCAAGATTGGGCCAAATCCAATCATGCATTTTGAAGAAGAAGCTGAAAATGTGTAAAAAAGTTTATGCACGACGCACGACGGACTAAAAGCGATCGCAATAGCTCACTTGAGCTAAAAAGTAGCTGTGAAGAGATTAACCCTGCAGATGAGAGAAGGTAAACGAGACAAGGGAGTGCCAATAATCTTGACATCAGACATGAAGGAAAGCATAGAGCTTCTGAATTAACACCAAGATCATGTTGGAGTGGCAAAAGTTATGGTTTTGCCTGTCCAAGCAAAGGTTCCCCTTGCAGCTGTTAGGAGCCCATGGCTGTCTGAGAAGGTATGCCAAAATGGGTTATGTTCTAAACCCCTCATATATGACAGGGACAGGTTTGCAGCCTTTCGAGAGATGCAAGTATTATTCAGCAGGAACTGTGCAGCTGCTATCACACCGGATGACTTTGTGACACTAGATGAGACCCTGTACCCTATGAGAATCAGCACTGTGTTCAAGCAATATAACTCAAGCAAGCCAGCAAAATATGTACTCCTCTTCAGATCCCTGAATGCCCTAAGATACCCGTACACCTTCCAGTCATCTGCCTACTGTGGTAAGTCTAAGGGAGAGCCAGCAAAGTACTATATATCCGGAACTGAGGATGTCGTGAAGCATCTGTTAATTGAAACGGAGCAATACGGCGAACTGAGAGGTCAAAATCTTACCATTGATCGCCTTTACACTTCTCTTCCCCTGGCTGAGTGGCCCTTTCAGAAGGGTATCACTGTTGTGGGAACAATCCAAGCAAATCGAAGGACAGTGAGCAGAGAGAAAGTCTTCTCTCAGATCTCTGCAGCTCTACATGTCGATTATGAAGCAATTAATATTTGATCGACAAGTTATCTTCGTTAAATGTCTGCCCTGGCAACCCTGATTTTTTCATTCCCTCAAGCATTTTTGATAAAAACAATAACAGTTCTCATGTACCACCTACCTGATTCCATTACAATCCGACACACATCATGCACTCTCCTAACTCCCGAAAACACACGACACCCAGCATGCCAGATACATGTATAGAGCGTAACTTTCTCAAAAGCTCAATCACTGCCTACAAAATGACCTGTCACCTCCTCCCAAGACCAACTTTTACTTTATGAGCAGAAAGAGACTATCCAAGAAACTGCCAAAAAGTAGAGTCATGGAGCAGGGCCTGAAAAGGCGTGTCTGTGTTTTGGAGGAGAAGATCAAGAAGCCTTTAAGAAAAGAGGTTAACTCTCTCAAAAGCTCCATCACCGTCTTTGAAACAACCTGTCACCTGCTCCAAGACCAACTTTCACTTTATAGGCAAAGGGAGACTATCCAAGAAACTGCCAAATAGTAGAGCCATGGAGCAGGGCCTCAAAAGGCATGTCTGTGCTTTGGAGGAGAAGATCAAGAAACTCTTTGAGAAAAAAGCTACAACAATGTGTACAAACATCTTCCCTAAATTCTCCCATGAGGCTCATGTGGGACCAACAGATAAAAAGAAATCGTGAGCATACCCAGGCCACAAAGTGGCACCTTCGTTTCATACGCTTATGCATAGCACTGCAAGCCAAATCCCCATTGGCGTATGAACTGCTACGGACGTCTGGTTTCCTTTCTCTTCCCCACCAAAGGACTCTCAAACATAACACCAACTTCACTTCTAATCTTCCTGGGTTTAACACAGACATTATTCACCGAGTCATGTCTGACGTAGAAGTTTCCGTTCTTGAACTCCACCAGACTTTCTCAAAAAATCGGAGACATTACTTATACTAAAGGCACAAAAGAAGACAATGGAATATGTGCACTAAATCTTGTACACATTGCCTGTCCCAAACTACTAGATAAGAAATGTTTGTGAGTGGGATTCAGAGACCTCATGAACAATATGAATCAAACTAAACACTACACAAAAAGTAAGTTCCCCCTTGTTCAAAATACCATAACTTTTGAATGAAATAAGTTTTAGCAAAATAACTCGGCAGGAACATTTCCACACTCTTTGTCTAACCTCTGTGTGAATATAAGATTAATCTGTCAAGCCATGCATTGACGTGAGCATGAATTAAAGGCAAAATTCACTTTTGAAAAGTCACAGGAGTCATCTCTTATGCTACAAATAATGGTAAATAATGGTATTTTTGCTTATATTATAAAGTGTGCTCACTGAACCCTACATGGTTACAACCTTTATGTCCATACAATGTGTAATGATACACTTGCTGAAAAATATCGATTTCAATTTTTCAATAAACTTAATGGATTTTACAATTTCAAAATTGAGGATGGATGGAAATTGTTAAATTGAGCTCACTGAAGTGTAAATATGCGAAGTGCCAAAAGAATTGTTAGTGGTCAAACGATAGCTGATACACATAATAGGCGCTTAATCATTCACCAGAAAACAGAATTGTCAAAAATCCTGCATCACAAATCCCTCAAAATGACCCTTGTGACTTTTGAAAAGTGGCATTTTGGCCTTATTATGTGTTCACTCATGCATGACTTGACGGATCAATCACATTTTCACACAAGAAGTTAGTCAATCAGTGCAGAACACTCCTGCCAAATCATTCTGCTCAAACCATTTCGTTAAAAATATGGAATTTTCAAAAAGGGGGAACTTATTTTTGTGTAGTGTTTATATTGATGAACACATTCACAACTTTGAAAGAGATTCAAGAAAGTGTGAGGAAATATATGGTAAAGATTTGCTTTTATCCAAAGATGTCACTCCATACATGCATATTTTGTCAAATTACCTTCCCAAAGCCCTATATTACAGAGAAATTTTGTTGATTTAAGCCAGCAATGCATCGAGACACTGAATGACAAGATAATGACATGGGTGTCATTTTCAATCAACCCATTTTGAAAACTGCTCAGACAAAAATTGTTCACAAGCAGTTCAGAATAAGTCACCTTGAGAAAAATTGCCAACATCCCTTCAAGTTTTAAGTAACTTGTTCCATTTTTGAAAAATGTGACCACAATAAGCAAACCTGCACTTATTCACAAAATGCACAATATTCAACCAACTTGCAGTGTACCTCATTTAAGGTCCCTAGCTGCACTAGGTTAATGTGGACACTCATCAGTAGTCTTCAAAGAATGACACGCCCTTTCAAGACCTACTTGTGTCTTTTCCTACATTTGTGAAAAAGGGAGATCATGCCATTTGTGTGGAATATGGGGAAAAATCTGGCTCTATAACACTTACAGCAGCTGCATACAAGGAAAATGCAAAACGTCATATAGACAGTGTCCAACACAAAAAGAAGGTCAAAACATGAAACTTTTCTTCCCACAGGATAACGGATTTCTTCAAATCACAACCTACAACCTCAACACAGCCAACTCAAGATCAAACTACCAGTAAACAATTGTGATATTAAAAGGAATTGTACAAATACTCAAGTAAATCTCAAGTGCACACTTTCAACATTAGATGTCTACTGAACGACACACTCTTGGACAAGATGATAAAAGAGAGAGAAAACTTCCAACAATTACTGTAGTAAGGTGTAGTGGTGTCATTACATCCTCTTCAACCATGTGATCACAAATATCATGCCCACCAACCACCATCAAATTTCTCAAGGCACCAGTCGCTGCCTCCCTGATCCCTGGGGAGGGGTCAATCAGCATGGGGCACAAATTGTGGACAGCTTTCTGGTCAATCAACGTCTGCAAGGCATCATGGTCATGGACAAGGTTGGCCAGCGTTATACAGGCACATTCACGTTCCACATCAGAGCCACTCTGGAGCCTTTCCAGAAATCCCAATGTTTTCATCTACATCTGGGAGCTCATGCTACATGACAATTCCTTGTCTTCACCCTGGGCCTCTTAGACCCTTTGTAAACCCGTTGGTTGTGACTTCTTCGTGCAATATCTTTTTTCTTGGATTTACCTATTGTTCCGTATACTCATAAATCAAAGTGTGATCACTGCTATTGTTTTTAATCCGGTATAGTCAACAGTCAGGGGCAATCCTTTGAAACATTATAACTCACTGACATTTGACTGTATAAAAGCTTTTATTGAAAACTGCGGAATTCATGAGTGGAAATTTTTAATTACTGATGGAAAGTTGGATCAGGACTCATTTCACATGCCCAGAACACAGGATCATATGTGCAAATAACGATTTACATTATCTGATCCCAGACAATCCCAAACTATTAGGTGTCAAAAGTTTGTAAACAGGATTCAGAGACGTCATGAACAATCTAAATGAAACTATGTCCAATGAACAAATTCACAACTTTGAAAGAGATTCACGAAAGTGGGTGGAAATAAATGGTAGTGATTTGGTTTTATCCAAAGATGTCACCCCATACATGCATATTTATCACATCACCTAACCCAGACCATGCAAATACCAGGAAATGTTGTTAATGTTTGCCAGCACGGCTTCAAGAATTTAATGACATGATAATGACATGGTATTTTCAGATCAACCCATTTTGAAAACTGCTTTGACACAAATTGTTCACAAGCAGTTGACAATTAGTCAACTCGAGAAAAAGTGACAACATCCCTTCAAGTTTCAAGAAACTTGTTCCATTTGTGAAAAATGTGAACATAATATTAAAGCAAACATGCACTTATTCAGAAAATGCACAATGTTTAACCAACTTGTTGTGTACCTCACTTAAGGTTCCTACCTGCACTACTTTAATGTGGAGACTCATCAAGTGGTTTTCAAAGAGTGACACGCCCTTTTAAGACGTACTTGTGTCTTTCCCTACATTTTTGAAAAAGGGAGATCATGCCGTTTGTGTTGAATGCGGGGAAAAATCTGGCTCTATAACACTTATAGCAGCTGCATACAAGGAAAATGCCAAACATTATATAGTGTCCAGCACAAAAAGAAGGTCAAACATGAAACAACTTTTCTTCCCACAGGATAATGGATTTCTTCAAATCACAAGCTACAACCTCAACACAGCCAACTCAAGATCAAACTACCAGTAAACAATTGTGATATTAAGAGGACTCGTACAAATACTCCAGTAAATCTCAAGTGCACACTTTTCAACATTAGATGTCTACTGAACGACACACCCTTGGACAAGATGATAAAAGAGAGACATGGTTTTCAGAGCCTTACACCAATTTTACAATCTATCAAACCAACGAACATCCCAAAAACATGAAAGGGACATTTGGTAGTCTAGAATGCCGGAAGACATCTGTGAAAAGTGTAATGAAATCCCCAAGTTTTGATCCTTCCAGAAAAGTGACATGCTTCATAATTTTGTCTCTACAGAAGGAAAGCGAGACACTACAAAAATCAGAAATGACTATCTCACACAATTAGAGACATTCATTATTTGCATAAACTAAACGAACAAATGAAGACAAGTGAAAGAGTGAAACTGCTTTTCAAGATCTACAATAATCTTTTCCAACTTTTGTAAAAAAGGGAGATTGTGCCATTTCTACTGAATGTGGTCAATAAAGCAGGCCCAGTAATAAAAGACAAAGACTCAAGTCTCCTTATTCTCGTCGAGAATGTGGGATTATGTCCCCGGCAGGAAAGTAGTGTCAACACAAGACAACCTTGCTGTCGCCATTGTGGGCATACAAAAAAAACCTCAAAGTAAACCCATTTAGTATCGCAAAAGAACTGAACAAGTGTGCTGGAGAAATATATTCAGTACAGAAGAGAAAAAAGTCGCACACAATTAAATGTAAACAGGCATAACAAGTCAAAAAGCTGTTGGAAACAACAGACTTTGCAGGTATGGCTGTCAAGGTAACAAAATACAAACCTTTTGAAAAAACCTTAAGAGGTGTTATATACAGAGTTGATGTTGACCTTACAGAAGAACTCCTCAAAAATACAAAGAAACAAAAAGTGTTGAAGGTAAAGAGATTTAAGAAAAGAATAGATGGAAAGCTGATAGACACTGAATCTGTCTTTCTGGTCTTTGATACCCAAATTACAAGAAATAATATACCTCGGTTAGGAAAGTTTTAAGGTGGGCACTTATTCACCACCCGCAGTGCGATGTTTCAAATGCCAACAATTAGGGCACACTCAACAACATGCAAGAAAGGTCTGAAATGAGTCCGGTGTGGTAGATCACATACTTTCAAACAAAAGAGAGAAGTGGTTTTTCAGAAACTAACACCACTTTTACAATCTACTAAAGCAACGAACATTTAAAAAAAAAACATGAAAGGGACATTTTGTGCTCTAGAATGCCATGGACTGGGATATTTTTCTGACGACATCTGTGAAAAGTGCAATAAGATTCCCAAATTTAGATCCTTATGGAGAAGCGCCATCATAATTTTGGTATCAACTGAAAGGAACCAAGACACTACAAATATCAGATATGACTTTCTCAAAAAATCAGGGATATTGCATAAACTACAGGTACAACAGAAGACAAATGAATCCATCCAGTAAATCTTGTACACAATGCCTGTCCATAACTACTAAGTATTAAAAGTTTCCGAACGGGAATCAGAGACTTCACAAACAATCTGAATCAAACGACTGTATACGCCAATATTTTCACATGGAGATGTTTTCGCAGTTTTGGACTAAATTTCAAAATTTGTGAGTGCTATTTTTTTGCGATTTTAGTGGTGATTTCATTAGTGTGATTAGACATGAACCAAAGTGGACATTTTCGCAATAACTGACTCGTGAAATTTGCGAAAATAAAACCACAGCGAAAATTACCACATATACAGTATGTCCAAAGAACAAATTAACAACTTTGAAAGAGATTCAAGAAAGTGAGTGGAACTATATCATAGTGATTTCTTTTTATCCAAAGATGTCACCTCATATATGCATATTTTATCAAATCATCTACCCCAGGCAATGCAATTACCAGGAAATGTTGTTGATTTTTGCCAGCACATCTTCAAGAATTGAATGATATAATAACTGCTTTGACAGACATTGTTCACAAGCAGTTTAGAAAATGTCAGCTTGAAAATATGTGATAACATCCCCTTAAGTTTCAAGTAACTCGCATAGTAAACTAACATGCACTGATTCAGAAAATGCACAATATTTTATAACCAACTTGCAGTGTACTTCATTTTAGGTCCCTAGCTACACCAGTTTAATGTACAGTCATCCAGGCTGGAAGGATTGTCTCACATTTATTTACTTGAGGAAAAACAAGCATGAATTATTGAATTGACTATGACCCTGGTAGAAATTGTATGCATGAAAAGCTAAGCAACAAATGTGATTGTCACACAAATTACTCATGAATGGTAATTAGAAATGTGAACTTTAAAAACCCTGAACAATGTACTTGATATAAGATTAGTTTTATTCAAAATAAGGACTGCGTCTTATCCTGCAATTTCCCTTTATGAAACAATTTAAACCATGTAGCCCACATTTAGGTACTGTCAGGCCTACTAGTATTTTGTAGCTGCAAAATACACCAAATATTTTGCAGTGGTTAAATATCTGTGAATTTCGCAACCAAACAACCATAAAAAAAATTCACCCCTCATACCTATACAAAGTGAATGAAAATGCAATAATATTGTGAAAATATACACTCGGGAATGTTCCATCTCAAAGCAATATCGCAAAAATATATGTACACAAAAAAATATATGCCAAATATATGGCATATACACAAATCAAACAAAAGTTGTATTCAGATTTCATTCTGAATTCTCTCGCATCCCTGAGACATGAACCCATTCTGTACCACTGTACTCACAGTTTCATAGATTTTGCATGACAATATTTTGAGTGTGGTACTACATGTAGATAGGTTTAAGATGATATTGAATACAGTTTCTTCATACACACTTGAGCCTGTGAGTGTTGCAATATTCCTTCAGAATATAACTCACGACGACCGACGGCTAGGAAGTAGATTGTGGTGGTTCCGTACGTCACCTTGCAAATCCAAGGAGTCCAACATCTACCAGTTTCTGAATCTTTCGCCTGAACTCGGGATCAGCTGTATGCATCATTCTGAAATAGATGTACATAGAAAGAAGAGGTAAACAGTTACCTCAGCAATAATAAGGATAAGAGACTTTTAAATTTGTCACCAATTCCTCATTACCCCTAACTCTTAACATGCCAGGGAATGGTTAGAAGTTCATAACCAAAACAGGGGAGAAGAAAAGAACAAAAGAGCTGTCCTGTTTTACTATACTTATGATAGTTTATAAAATGAAAATCTTAATAAATAACGAAAAATTACACACTTGGGAGGTTTTTTCCATTTCTTCTGAAAAAACCTGTTTTTTCCGGGACAGAAAAACCCAGTAAAAACCAGCGGAAAAAACGCCTGCGGAAGAAACTGCCAACCCTGCTGAAGTCTAATCAGTTCACTAAATATTGCATCATGATAAGCACATGATGCACAGATAGACAATCCCAAAACATGATGCTTTCTATAGAAATTACAACTACCAATGTTAAACACAGATAAGTTTAACTCTTAACATACCAGAGAATTTGAACCTTTATGGATTTATGTGTATTATTTGGTGCAGATCTGCAACTTTGAGCCATAAGCTAACACTGTGGAGCTTCAATTTAAAAAAAAAAATCAAACTGTGATATCTGAGCTACATAGTAGTGTGTAAATTGACAAATAAACACCCTAGAATACAAAACTTTGGAAAGTTATGCTGCCACTGGCAAGATATGCATGAATGAACGTCCTCATTGTTTCATTGTTAGACCTTATCAAAGACACTTAGAGCATGGAGAATTATGTAGCTCACTTTTCTTTAGACTGTAGTCATTGCTAGCCTGAGCAAAATCAAATGACACTCGATTTACCTGTAAATTTCAGCTGATATTTTAGTACTAAAAAGGACAGTGGTGTACTAGGAGTCTGTGATTCAAGTTAAGTGGGCTGAGAATAAACTTTATCTACCATGGCTGACCAATGATGGATAAGATCTCCTTTTCATACCTTTGAGCCTTATTAGGATCTAGCCTCAGAAAGGCTGGCCAATGATAGATAGGATCCCCTTTTCATACCTTTGAGCCATTGGCGTAAATCCGTGACGTCATCCTATTCATTTGGGGGGGGGGGGGGGGGTGTAGTGGTTTATTCATTCATCCCCCTGATGAATAGGATGACGTCACAGATTTACACCAGTGCTTTGAGCCTTTTTAGGATCTAGCCTCAGCAAGGCTGGTCAATGATAGATAGGATCTCCTTTTCATACCTTTGAGCCTTATTAGGATCTAGCCTCAGCAAGGCTGGTCAATGATAAATAGGATCCCCTTTCCATACCTTTAAGCCTTATTAGGATCTAGCCTCAGCAAGGCTGGTCCATGATAGATAGGATCCCCTTTTCATACCTTTGAGCCTTATTAGGATCTAGTCTCAGCAAGGCTGGTCAATGATAAATAGGATCCCCTTTTCATACCTTTAAGCCTTATTAGGATCTAGCCTCAGCAAGGCTGGTCAATGATAGATTAGATAGGATCCCCTTTTCATACCTTTGAGCCTTATTAGGATCTAGCCTCAGCAAGGCTGGCCAATGATAGATAGGATCCCCTTTTCACTCCTTTGAGCCTTACAATCTAGCCTCAACAAGGCTGGCCAATGATAGATAGGATCCCCTTTTCATATATACCTTTGAGCCTTTTCAGGATCTAGCCTCAGCAAGGCTGGCCAATGATAGATAGGATCCCCTTTTCATACCTTTGAGCCTTATTGGGATATAGCCTCAGCAAGGCTGGCCAATGATAGATAGTATCCTCTTTTCATACCTTTGAGCCTCATCAGGATCCAACCTCAGCATGTCTATCAACTGTTTGACTTTAGGGTCACTGAATATTTGAATTACTTCCGGGTCAGACATGATTTCTCTCATCTTTGCCTCGTCAGCTGCAGTGGGTTGGTTTGGGTTTGTGCTGCTTGCCACGCTCATGTCGGCCCCCGTCTCTTCACGAACTTTGACCTGTTGTGTCGGTCGACTGGCTGATGTTGCTGACGTTTCTGCTGACTGTGGAAGTCTGGAGAAATGATCGCCTGTACAATAAAATGAAAATAAAAATTCAATCTGTCACAGAGTAAATATCGTTGAACCTAGCTTAACTGACTACTTGGGCTAGAATACAGGGGCAGTGCCCCCCATTGTTTCAAAGTAATTAAAATTAGGGGGTGTTTTTTTTATTTCGTCCCCTCTTGTTCTTGCTATTTGGTCTGTTGCAAATGTTTTTGGCAGGCAGAAATGTTTGATTCTGTCCTCGTCGGCCCCCCTGTCCCCCACTTGTCGGATGCTATTTGGCAGGGAAAAATTATTTGTTCATAGGCAAAAATGGAATGTTTTCCATCATTGTCAGTTCCCTGTCCTCTGCTTGTGAGATGATAGTGGTGTTTGGCTGGGTATAAAGGTTATCTAGACCAATAAAAATTTCCCAACAGATTTCACCCCCCCCCCCATAACGATTTTACCATGATACTGCCCCTCCTGTATGACACGGTTTGCATATGTCCCATCTTATGTTACATTTCCTTCTCAGTGGTCCGTCTCAGTTTCAAATATGATTTCAGCTGGTAGGCCTTGTGACATACATGCATAATCTTTCAATTACGAAGTTCATTGTTGCATCATAAACATATTTGACCCTAGTTTGATTAAATTAAGTACCTTGCCGTCATTGTAGCATAGACAAACAATACAACACACATATTGCATTGGTCATAAACACAGATTAACATCCACAGATAACCATTGGCCAAACCCTGAATGAAAAGTGTTATCCCACCTAGAATTCCACAGAAATCTTGGAAGAATGTCTGGATCTCTGGATTCGACTGGTAGTACTGCATTGCTCCCTGAGGATTGGTCTGGAACATGGCCACTGCCTGACTGAACCGGGGATCGGCCAGCTGCTTGGCAAGACGTGGATGCTTCTCTATCTTTGACAGCAAGTCGTCGTTGACCCATTCTGCATAAATTTGCATAACAAATGATATTACTATTTATTGCACAGACTCGGTCAATCAATGGCTGTGTAGTTACTTTGGGACTGTTTTGACTTGAGTTTGGTGTTCTGCCCAGAAAATGCCAGTTTAGCAAAAAAGGAAGGGGCTCAGGGCTCTAAACGTTTTAAGGTTAAGTGTATAACATATCTGTATCATTAAATTGGACTTACAGCCCCTCCCCCCCCCAAAAAAAAAGGGAGAACAGAATATTAACAATTTTATTTCCACTAAACAAAAAATGCTAACCTGAATGGGGAATTGTGCATAAAATGAATATAAGTTGAGTGCTGAGACACCTGTACAGTACCTTTGTTTTGAAGAAAAGGGCCACTCGCCTTCAAAGCTTCTTGAACTTCTGGTATCTGATGACCTTTGCCCTCTGAACCCTGACCTTGGGGTTTAATCAGTGGAATGTCATTCTTGTCTTTACCGGTGCTTTTTGAAGCTGTATGCCTTGTGTCATGTGGAGTTTGCTTAGGTTTTGGATTTGATGATTTGTTGGACGATCCAAAGAGAAAACCCTTCTTCATTCCACCAAATGAACTGGTGCTCTTCGTAGGTACTTTAGATGGTTCAGCCAATTTCTGTAATTTAACAAACAGAAATACATTTTATCAGCAACTGGATACAGTATGAAGCCATGACTGTAAAAAAATAAAAATAAAATAATAATAATAATCTATCAATCAATCAATCAATCAATCAATCAATCAATCAATCAATCAATCCAATCAATCAATCAATTAATCAATACATAAATAAACTAGAGAAGTTTGACTGCGCGCAGTCAATGGGTATGCCTCCTCCCACTATTTAGCAGCTAACAACCTAATTATATCAACAGGTAGCACTCCTAACTCAAGTTGTAAGTTTGAGACAGAGTTCCTTGACTTTTGACCCTTGACCCTGACCTCTGACCCTGTGACTCCAACAAAATATTTGTCTTTTGGTTTTGAACTTAACCACCAAATTACATCAACAGCGAGCACTCCTAACTGAAGTTATAGGCAGAAAATGACATTTTGGGACAAAGTTCCTTGACCTTTGACTCTTGACCTTGACCTTTGTCCCCTGTGACTCTACCAAAATGTTTGTCTTTTGTTTCTTAACCTAACTACCACATTATATCAACAGTGAGCACTCCTACCTGGAGTTATAGGCAGAAAATGCATTTTAGGACAAAGTTCATTGACCTTTGACCTTTGACCCTTGACGGATTTGTCCCAAAATCTAATCAATTCATCCTTGCCTAGTGGTCCATCCTTGGTCCAAGTATCATTAAAATCCCTCCAGCAGTACATCAGTAATCTTGTTCACAAGAAAGTGCGGACGTACAGACGCACGGACAGCCAACCCAAAAACATAATGCCTCCAGCTCCCTTACGGGGCGGAGGCATAATAAATAAATAAAGAAAGAAATAAATTATACATTTAACAAACTCTCCTATTATAGCATGCTCCCCACCCCTCTACCTGGACATAGTCAGGGATGGTACTTCTAGACATTATTCAGATTTTCAGAATGGTGTTGAATATCAACTACATTATTGAATGTAATGGTCAAACAACAAACTATATAGTAGAGATATTACAAAACAAAGGCAGTGTGGATCCCTGGCAATATTGGGCCAATGCCCACAAGTAGGGTGATTAGTGATCAAGTATTACTTGGATTTCACTGGAAAATGTAGAAAGTAGTCAACTCGGAAAGCTGTTTTTTACAGACTGATCTTCAGAATGATTGATCCATCTGTAAAAAAAAACCCAACTGTAAGATACATGGAGTATAGGCCTGGGACAAAAAATTGATTAATCGAATTAATCGATTACCTTTTTGCCGATTGGTATTCGAATGCGACTTTAAAAATGAATCGATTAATCGTCGGGTGACGAATAGTCTAAATGCCTTAGCTGAAACTCAAATGCAGAACTTGATTGTTTACAAAGTTTTAAAAAATAATTTAGATATCAATATTCAAAGTAAGAAACATTTTTAGCATGATCAGAACCCAAATATATCAGTTTTTAATGGAAAATAACGATCAAGAAACAGTGGATTTCCAAATGGCTGACACGTAAATTCGGCTATCCGTACCATCCCTGCGCATCGCTGAGAAAACAATTTTTGTGCCGGACGCAAAAGAAGAGTTGAAATGTTGGTTTTGAAAACAGAATGTCAAAGATACCGTCAATTTTTACACAATTCTTCTCTTGCTGACATTACTTTTGTCACGAAAATGCTGTATGCATTCCGAAACTTGATTCTTACTACGCTATTGAAGTTATTCGTACACAGTCGCCATCTTGGTTAACCAAAATATTCTGTTTACCAAATATCTCATGTATTCCGTTCCCTCATAGGTGGCAGTGTGGGATACGTCGGACTACTGGTAAACGGATATTTGCTTACCAAATGGCAGCGCGCAGGTCGGCGCAAAGGTGGTAGCGATTGATCATGAAAGAAAGTCTATATTTCGAACAACAAAATTTGGATTTTTAATGTGCCACGGGGTAAACACGCACTCCGTTTGGCTGTATGTTTTCATATTCTCGAATTTCGTGGCAACTCGCTAACAGAGTAGATTCTGAACTGTTAGTCATTTTGTCCTTGTCGCCAGATATTGTTTTCGCGTATGTAGCTTGTTATTTTTGTAAATTCTGACTAATCGAATAATTCGATTAATTCGATTACCTTTCCATCAAACTAAAATCGATTACCAAAATCAATAATTCGACAACCCAGGCTACTGGATGTAACAAAACAAAGTAAACATCTAACAACAATTTATGTAAAAAAATAATGTGAGCTTCTACAAATCAAACTCTTTAAAAGTCCAACATTTTTTCCACAACCAATGGGTGATTTCAAGTTCGGTGTTGGTGTTGGTGTTAGTGTCGAGGAAACAAACTCGTCTGCTAAACCGAGCTCCAACATCGACCTTGGTTTAAGCAGACGATACCGATTGCACTATCGATCACATAACACCGTGTGACGTCACGCGCGATTCATGGCGTTGGCAGAAAGTCACGCCGATGACCGAAATTTTTGGACTAATCTTACAAAAATGACACCAAATCAATACTTCCAGCCAAAAAACTGGTATGAATCTGAAAGGCAAGTTACTTTTCTCTATTTATATACTTTTCTCTATTTATATATGGAAGTTTAATATGAATTTGGCGAATTATGTAAGTTTTTAAGGGGAAAAGGCTCTTTCACCGGTTTGCGTCACACAGCGAAGCTTTCTCCATAGCCAACACACACAAGCATGTCCGCTCTGCTACTCACAAGGCCAACACTAACACCAACACCGAACTTGAAATCACGAATTGCCTAAACCCTAGGGTTTAGTGTTGATGAATGGAAAAATTACACGTAAATCACAAACACCAACCAAGGTACTCGGTTCAGCAGACGATATTCAACACCAGCTTCAACACCAACTTCCGGAAGTACGTCATTATTTTCGAGGTCAACCCCGACACCAGGCCTGACTTCAAGTACGGTGTTATAGCTGGTGTTAGTGTTGTTACAACACTAACACCAGATTTCAACATCAAACTTGAAATCACCCAATGTCTCACCAGGAAATGCCCCCTTCTCTCCTTATTTTCCTCCCCATGGATCCCAAATCTCTGGAGTTGTAGACTTACTTTGGTATTTTTTGTGGACTCCTTGTTCTGGGGCTTGGTAGCATTTATTTCTCCACTGCTTGGTGCTGAAGATGAATTGCAAGATCCACTTTCTGCAGCAAGACTAGCTTTCCCACCACTGTCTGCACCAGTTTTTTCCTTCTGCCTCTGAAGCTGCTTCACTTGGTCCAGAAGTTCACTCATATCCTCCAGAGGAGGTATATCTACCAAAACAAAATAAACAATAAACATTGAACAACAACAATTATAGACCCAGTGACTTGTTTACACTAAAGCTAACAATTTTCTGTTTTACAAATGTCAAATTCTGTTCTTCTCCATGTTGTAATTTTGCAATTTTCTGACTTGAATCTGTTGTGATTTTTAAAATCACAAATAATAAATAAGCAATAAACATTGAATAACAACAATTATAGACCTAGTGATTTGTTTACACTAAAGCTAACAATTTTCTGTTTTACAAATGTCAAATTCTATTCTTCTCCATGTTGTAATTTTGCAATTTTCTGACTTGAATCTGTTGTGATTTTTAAAATCACAAATAACGTTAAGCTTACTAGACCCATTTGATTCAGTTTTTTTAGCAGTTTTGGGGCTGACATGCATGATCAAGACATTGCGCATTAGTGTAATGGTACATTCAATTTTTGCAAAAGTGGTCTCAAGGCTTGAAAATAGCAGGGGAGCAGGGAAAAACGCTTTTCCCAAAACTTTTTCATGCTAAAATTGTGTCCTACGGCAACGCTTCCACAGCTAAGATGTGGTTTTCAGCATAAAAGGGCTTTTATTCCATAAAAAGGTAATTTGGGCGATATACATACAAAAAAAGTCATGCCGCGGTGTGTGACTACAGCTAGCTTCGGCACCAGCGAACGCATCAACCGTGCGGTCCCGAGGAACACTTTTCGGCGAGTTTTTCGCGTTTTTCATAATTTTGATGAAGAAATAAGGATGGAATCATGATTGTCATGACTGAGGTGGGCTAGCTTGCACCAGTGGAAGTAATTTCTCACTTGTACATGTAATAAATCGTATGAAATCGGTTATTTCACGTCCGTTCTGTGACCCCAAGATCGGGTCACCACAGGCAGACAGGGCATAAGTACGCTAGTATTGCCTGGGTAGTACAAGCTTCGGCCTGTGAAGAGGAGAAAATAGGTAAATGTAAAATGTATGTCCAAATCGTCCGTTAAAACCTCTGAAAAACGACTGAATTGAACTCGACACAGGCCAAAGCCTTTTGTCTAATCACGCGCGCGCACTTCATTCAAAACCAACAACAACAACAGTTTACAGTCAACGAACACCACGAATCCCGTGCATGTTTGGAACAAAAGAAGCCGTTAAATTACTTCAATGAGTGAAAAATGTAAGTCAAAAATGTCTTTATACGTGATGTTGATTATCCTTGACCTTGATCAGGTGTGTATGACCTCAGTCGGCTAAAAGTAAAACAGCCCGTTTTGACTGGCTGGAATTTGCCTGACAAGCTTATATTAGTTCCAATCTCGCAGTCGCACTATTTGGAAGTCTACTTGAATTCACGCGCATTAAAAAGTGCTGGTAATGGTAATGCTGTCTGTCCTTTGTATGAGGGGACTGACCTGATAAATATCAAAAATACCGTTACATGAGAAGTCCCCGAAGAAAACGGACAGACCCCGTCGGTAGTAGTGTTGTATTAGCCCGCACGCGCACGCAGCGGCACACGCTTTTCGCGATCGGGCTGCGCTGGCGCAATGAATGACGTTACTGCGCCAGCCTCCCGGGCCGCCCGCCGCGTTTGGCCAAGTCATACAGACCACCCGGCTGGTTTAGCATCTGTGCTTGGTCTGCTGTGATGGGCGAAAAAGTAACAAATGACCCTGTTACATATTGACAAGTAAATGACCCAATTGTCTTAATTTCCTTAAATAGTTTGCTTGAGACATAACATGTGAATATCCCCGTTACAATGAATCCCTGCAATAAAATCTCACCATCATCGTCACCATGCATTTTTGGCGTCGGACGCGAAACTATGACAACTACGGAAGCTGTAAAGGGACAAATGACAATCCTACTGGGAAAAAATAAATGCAAAAGCAAATCAATCAGTCAATCCATCCATCCATTTCAACGTAGAGTATGATATTACGCCCCATATAGCCTACCCAGGCTCAATGAGCACCGCAATCCCGTAAAATTATAATTGTCTGTCAATATACATTCGAGTGACTTAAGCCTATCTATTTAGCTAATTACTCAGTTATCTCGTTAGTTAGTTAGTTAGTTAGTTAGTTAGTCAGTTAGTAGTTCCTTAATCCTTATATACTTATTCATTACTGATTTCTTTACAGCCACAAAGCTATGAAGGCTTATGAGACGCCAGACGGCTAACAAAAATATGAAGAAAACACGTACGTGGAGCGAAGGTTTTTGGGAAAATGAATCAAAATTCCATCAAATGTTTTTTTCACTCCCCAGTCTCACACACACACACACACACACACACACACACATACACACACACACACACACACACACACACACACACACACACACACACACACACACACACACACACACACACACACACACACACACACACAAATAGATACATCGGGGTCCGCCCGCTAGTCGTAAGGACCGTTATTCATAAAATAAAGTTATTCATAAGGACCGCTATTCATAACAAGACATAAGGGTCGTTGTAGTCATAAGGGTCGCTATTCATAATACCAAATCAGGTCGTTAATCATAAGGGTCTCTATTTATAATACAAAAAGACGGTAGCTATTCATAAGGGTCAATATTAATAGGGTCGCTATTCATAATGGTCACTATTCATAAAGGGCAATATTCATAAGGATCGCTATTCATTAATCGAAGAAGAGGGTCGCTATTCATAATCGAAGAAGAGGGTTGCTATTCATAATCGTAGAAGAGGGTCGCTATTCATAATCGAAGAAGAGCTGGGGTCGCTATTCATAATCGAAGAAGAGCTGATCGTTTTTCATAATTGAAGAAGAGGGTCGTTATTCGTAATCGTAGAAGAGCTGATCGTTTTTCATAATTGAAGAAGAGGGTCGTTATTCGTAATTAGAAGAGGGTCGTAATTTAAATCTAATAGAACATGTAGAAAGGGAAATGGATGGAGGAGAGCCCCACGGGTACTCCTCATACATTATTTAGTCGTACAATTTAATTTAACAATGGTCATATGTTTTCTCCTTCACCTTTGTAGAGGAAAAAGGTTAAAGGCGCCTTACTTATATCTAAATAATTAATAGGCGATGTTTTAATTCATACATCTACAATGTGATTTCATTAACTTAAAAAAAGTCCGTGATTACACACAGACAGACAGATTGATCCAGATCCTGCCGTTTCCCCACTCCTTTGTTTTTCATCGTCCTTTTGGGTGAGGGGAAAGTTGCGCGGGGGGGGGGCTTGTCGAACGGGGTAATTATCCGCTGATACGGGTTTAATTGCCGTGAGATTTTTTTTGGGGGGGGTGGTGTATTAAGCCCTCGAAGCAAAATTTTCATAGTATACATGATTTTAGTAACGAACACTTAATCATCGGCATCTACCGCTTATACAGTGTGCCGACAGTGTGCCGGTGTTTATGGTAATAGAAGTGGGAATGGAGCTTCAAGCAATATCTTTTGAGCAATGGAGTATCATATGGTATGTATTAACCAGTAACATTGACTGAGCATGACTGGCAATAACTCCTCCATGACTTCTTTCCATTTCCATCCTGCTCATCTTTCAAATTTTTCCTTTCTTTTTTCCTTCTCGCTGTCTCATGACCCTCTCTTCCTTTTCCCCTTATTTGTGTACATATGTTTTGTTTCTATCTTATTAATCATCATGTTCATTGTGTATGATTTATATGTGACTATCATTGTATTTCATTGAATACTGTGTAAAATGTTTAATTTTGAGATTTCTTTTTATTTCAGGGCCCCATGTATGAGAGTATAATATTTATTAAATGGAAAAACCCTGGTGAAATAAATAAATGAATTGATTAAAATATATAAAATAGATAACCTCGTGACCTCAAATTCACACTGATGATAGGAAAAAAAACGACATTTCTAAATTCAAAGGGAATTTTACGAGAAGGCTGGTGACAGTGACACCCCCGCCCCCCTCCCCCCCCCCTCCTCCACCCAATGTTACCAGTGCTCCCTCAATGGCTGGACTCTGGTAGCATTAATTAATAATTATTAATTTTAGGGCTGAGGAGTGACTACATTTTAAAATGATAGGTTAATATAGTTTGAACATGCTGGATTCCATGCAAGCTTTCTTTTCAAAGTGTTAATCTACAATAAAAAGGCGATTTAGCATTTTAGTTTAGAGTGCATTGGGGTGCGAAATAACGCAGAACTCAGAAGCTTCTGTGTTCTAACCTTTGAATCCAGCATGTTCAAAGTGTCAATCTATACAATAAAAGTGTGATTTTTATGTTTTAGTTTGTAGAGTACTTTGGGGTGCGAAATAACTTAGAACTCAGAAGCTTATACACCCGAAGTTCAAAATGTATATGATGTTCATATCTCTCCGCTTCTTTGCTTTGTCGATCCTTCACATTTGGCACCCCCTCCCCGAAACCCTTCCCCAGGGCCAGCTTGGTCGCTTAGATGAAGAACTTCATCACCAGTCATCTACCCAACCACTAACTAATATTATTTATAGTATCCTGCTTGGGGTATGATTATTTATGGAAAACCAAAATTTTGCAACAATTTCATTGCCTGAAATTAAAAAGAGTCAGGGGGACTGGTCCTTAACTCCTGCTACTTTTTAGGTCTCTATAGGTCCGAAATCATTTTTTTTTGGTCATACAAAAATACTGACGAATGGTTAATGGTTTCTAAAATGACAATGATAATTGGCCTGCTTAGGATAGGGGGTGTTCCATCGCCCCTTCCCCTTTAGCTTCAACGCAGCCGTTGGGGTGCCTCCCATCCAATATTATCTTGCTTACAGGAACATCAGCGCGGTAGTACATTTGAAACTTGAGGTGTATAAGCTTATTATGAACGCGACCCTCTTCTTTATGAAAAGAGACCCTCTTATGAATAGCGACCCTCTTCTTTGATTATGAATAGCGACCCTCTTCTTCAATTATGAATAGTGACCCTCTTATTCGATTATGAATAACGACCCCAGCTCTTCTTCAATTATGAATAGCGACCCTCTTGTTTGATTATGAATAGCGACCCTCTTCTGCGATTATGAATAGCGACCCTCTTCTTCAATTATGAAAAGCGAGGCTCTTCTTTGATTATGAATAGCGACCCCAGCTCTTCTTAGATTATGAATAGACCCTCTTTTTCGATTATGAATAGGGATCCTCTTCTTGGATTATGAATAGCGACCCTCTTCTTTGAGTATGAATAAAGACCCTGTTCTTCGATTATGAATAGCGACCCTGTTTTTTTTTTATTATGAAAAGAGACCCTCTTCTTCGATTATGAATAGCGACCCTCTACTTTGATCATGAATAACGCCCTTTTCTTTGATTATGAATATCGACCCTCTTCTTCGATTATGAATAGCAACCCTCTTCTTCGATTATGAATAGCGACCCTCTTCTTCGATTATGAATAGCAACCCTCTTCTTCGATTATATGAAAAGCGACCCTCTTCTTCGATTAATGAATAGCGATCCTTATGAATATTGCCCTTTATGAATAGTGCACCTCTTTTTCGATTATGAATAGTGACGCTCTTCTTTGATTATGAGAATAGTGGATCTTTGATCAACGACCCCCATTTAATATCATGAATAGCGATCCTTATGAGTTATTATGTATAACGACCCTTATGACTTATTATAAATAACAGTCCTTATAAATAATGACCCTTTTTTTCATGAATAGCGACCCTCTACTAATATTATGAATAGCAATCCCTATGAATAATGGTCCATATGAGTTTATGAATAATGACCCTATTTTCGCTTTATGAATAGCGACCCTTCAGGTATAGGAAATTACACGTTATGAATAACGGTCCTTATGAACCACTGGTCCTGATAGCGGTCCTTATGACTATAGCGAGGTTATCCCAAACAGACATGTTTTAATGTTACTTTTTCTCCGGCATACATTATTCATTTTCTACGCTTGAGGTGTCAGATAAAAGAAGAAATTATGAACGTTTATGTCATGCTTTTGTTTCTTAAAAATAATTACATTTACTAAAATGAAAATGAACTAAAAAATGGAATATGCGCGTGCAAATGAGATTTTGGTAGCACCAATATCCATTGTTTTAATTCAATAATGCGTGAACAATTGATAATAAGTTCTGTATCAAATGGAAGATGAGGAACAGAGCTTTACAAACGTACCTAATTCAATGAAGAAATTATTCATTATGATAGAATATTTTTGCCATGAAATCCGGTTTCCCTTTTTCTGGGACACACTGTATATTTATAGGGATAAATTTGCTCTGCTACAAGGCAGTGACAAACGGCCCTATTACACTGTTATACTTTTTCTTTGACGACCAACTAGGGAGCACGACCACCAGGCATTTGCCCCCCCCCCTTCCCCCTCCCCCTCCCCCTCCCCCGGCTACGGCACTGAATCCTGTGACTCCTGCTGTGTATTGAAGTTCACAATTTTCCTTTAACCTTGGCCTCTCAAAGCTAACAACTGTTGAACGTAAACTGAGAAAATATGTTTGAGCGAAAATTAAAATGGTATTTAATCGTTGAACGTTAGAATTAACAAGTCTTAGCTAATGCATTTTAATTTTTCGTTCCTACTCTTCATACTTTTGTTGTTGTTGTTGTTGTTGGTGGTGGTGGTGGTGGTGGTGGTGTTTTTTTTAGGGGTGCATGGGGAAAACTAATCTTTGTTCAAGACAAAACATTAGTAGGCCTAACTTGTGTAGGAAATAGGACAGTGCGTCTGGAAACCAGACTAGCAGGCCAGGTGCATGCTAGCATTTTTTCTTTCATAAATTCACAATAACCTGTGATTTGGTGATTTGGAAAAAAATGGTTTCATGGTAAAACCCAATATATCCACAGGGGCGTAGGCTGGTTTGGACATGGGGAGGTGCACATCTTGCGGAGGTGGAACTAACTTGGTGTGGGGATGTGCACATCTTTGGGAGGTGGAACTAAAGTTGAGAAAATCAGGCGTTGAAATCAGAAAAGGTGGTGAAAATTTCTTTTTGCTTGCCAGGGGCGGAACTCCTTTGGCTCTGCGGGGGGGGGGTGCACGTGCACCCAGTGCACCCCCAGCCTACGCCCTTGATCCACGTGACTTTCATGTCAACTCCCAGTATATCCAATCAGCGTTCATGTTGCCCAACATGGCGGCACCCATAACAGTCCAGTCATTTTAGCTTTTCACTTCAAACTAATTGCAACAGAATTTTTTTTCACCACAATGCATTTCTTTGAGGTCTCCTGAACACCATACTAAAAGTCCCAAAATTTCCTAATAGGGGAAAGACATCTAATTTGCATAAATTCAAAATGGCCGCCATGTGGCATTTTGTTGTCCATATCTTGGCACATGGGAAGCACAAAAAGTAATTTTTGGTGTCTATGTCCATGTTTCTAAGGTCATGAAAGGCAAATATGATATAATCATAAACTTTCAAACATTCTGACATGCGTAATTTGCATAAATTTGCATATTAATGAAATCAAAATGGCCGCCATGTAACCCATTGAAGTTTATGTTTAACATAATAACCATTTACAAGTACATTATTATGTCTAAAAAGATATTTTTGCGGTAGAAGAATGGAGTGTATGATAATTAATAATTTCCCAGTCGTTGTTTCTACATGTACACCTGATTTGCATAAACATACATATGAATTACATATTCAAAATGGCTGACATCTAATCTATTCATGACCATATCTTGGGACATAAAACGTGTAGAAAATCAATTTTGGTGCCTATACCCATGTTTGTTAGGTCAAGGAATACAATTGTGATATCGGTAGTAACTTTTCAAGATTCTAATATACATAATGTGCATAAATTTGCATATAAATCCATGCAAAATAGCTGCCATATGGTTTGTCACGTACCCATATCTCCGTATATTAATCTTAGATGGTAATCGTGGTTTTTGTAATATTTTTCTTGTAAGACTTACTGCTATACAACTTGCAGGAATATAAGACACTGGAACCTTTCATGAATTTGTACATAAACGTATTGAAATGACTACCATGCATGCATCACACTTAAAGCCCGAGTTTAGTTTTGGTAAATGGTAAAACATGAGATTCTTTGCAATTATGTTTTTTAAGATACAACTTTTATCTACTAATATCCTTACAATTGCTCGCAGTGAAACTTTCCCATTTTTTAAAAATCACTCAAAATGTGAAATCTCGGTTGGGAGAGATTTCCCATAGGTAATTCTCATACATGTACCGCTAGATGCTCTTCTTACACATCATAATTTCTCATTATAAATAATTTTTAGTAGGTATGATGCTGTTTTCTGATGTCTCGGGCGACAATAGAAAACTTTGTGACAGATTGCCCAGAAATTTGTTCGATCGACCAAACTGTACTTGGGGCTTTAAGCTTATGTTTTCATTATAAATTCAAGCTGTAGCACTCCTGTGCTTTTTATGGAAAAGGAAATGGGGTGGGCATAATTATTCAGGAGTGTTATGTTAGTAATGAAGTTTGGTCGTCTTCACAAGTTCTTTTATGTTGTTCAATTGTTCAATCCTGGAATGTGAACTTCTTCTTTCCTGTCTTTTGTTAACTCAAGGCATGTAAATCATTATAGCTGGTCTATATCCTCTCATTTGTTATGGAAGATCCCTGTCACTCTCCCCATTGCATGATTCTCTTCTTCTTCCCCTTTGCAGTTCCATTCCGCCTTGAGCCCAAGTATTTAAGTCCTCTACATTGCTACCTCTACACCTTGAATGTTTCACCATACCTGCAGCTGCTACCTCATTTTTACACACATGGCACTTTTGTTTTGTGCAGCTACTATCACTCCACCCCATCCCCCGTCTTCTGTCTCTCTCCAGAACATACTGTCAAGCTATCTATAGTTTTCCCGACTGCTGCTCCTTGCTCTTTAGCAATTACAATTTTTGTGAACATCTGGTCGCGGGAACTCCATTCTCACCTCATTTTGTCAGCCTATCACATCACCATTTGCAAACAACCAAGGCTACTTAACGCCTGCAAACCTTGTGCAATCCAGACTCTCATTTTGAACCATTCATGAACACCTACTGCACACGTCGTGACTCTATCTATATGCTTCATACATTATCATAGAGACTCTACACCAAACACATACCCCCGACTCTCTCCAACAATCAATTCCTCTCTTGGCCCCTTCATGCCCTTTTCGAGATCCACAGCACACATTGCAGCTCTTTGGCCCCTCTCTCTATTTCTCCATGAGATATCTCAGCAAATATTGCATCCGCCATGTTGCTTCTACAAATTGTCACTTCTTTGTCAACCCTATTAAAATCTTTCCAAAAGTTATGATTCTTCACCATTTTTCTCTATAATTACCATATAAATCATGCACATCACTTTATTCTTTCAGAGTGGCACACAATATGCTTTTCTGCGGTCTTCTCCGAATCCTTTCACTCTCAGACATTAACAGCTTCACGAACCCGCTCCCATATAACCCAACAATTCCATGCCTCGATATTGTCTGGCAAAACTGACGATCCATTTTTCATATCGTCATTGCGTCTCACTTCTTTATAACTGATTTAGGTCGTACTTCTCATTGAATTTGTTTTGTAGGCATCTATTCTCTCCCTTCCCCCTCTCCCATTTCTTCCTTTGCACTTTCTTAAAATTCTGTGGAAAACACACTTCTTAATCAGTCAAAACATTCGTTTTCCTCTCTATTAACCCACCTACAAAAGTCTTTCCCATCCCCCTCTCACTGTTAGCTAATCAATACATATTATTTCCCCTCCCTTGTGGTTCAAATCTATCATAATAAATCATCATATGCCTCACCCTTGGCTTTTGCCACTGCCTTTCTTCAACTTTCAATGATAGTGTCCTTGTTACTTTCAATCATCTCCCTGCTTATCCGCTTCTTCTTTGCCCTCTATATGGTCCCATTAGTACCTTCATTCCATCATCATCGTCTCTTTGTAGCCTCCTTCTTCCAGATGATACCCTGAAAATTTTCTCCTTATCTTTTATCAACTTCAGCTAATGTTACAATCCACCTATTCTTCCAATCATTCTCTTCCATTTCCTTACAAACCTTCTCTCGGAAGTTGCGCAACTTTTTTTTTTCTCCTAGTTTTTTACCACTCCTTCAACTTTTAATGTCCGTAACTGTTTTTCTCCAATTCCAAGCTCACTTAATACTCACATTCGATGTTGTCTTGCTACACACTATGCTGCATCTCTGTGAAACTGAGAATCTGCGCTCAAGTCCGTCTTATAGGTCCACTTGTGTTCATATACCGGCCCATCTTGCTCTTGCTGATTACATCTTTTAAAGAACGGTATTTGTCACTGCCATCATTATTTTAATTCGCAAAGTCCCTGCCATCATAGCCCTTCTTTTTGCCTCTCTTGGAAACTAACTTTCAATATATCTTCATTCCCCTCTTTTCCCTTCACGAAAATTACTTATTTCAAATCTGCTCCTATCACTAACCTCTCTCTTTTCCAGAGTTACCCTCCACTCCCTTTTTATCTTTCAAGAGGAACTTATCCTTTTCCACCATTCCGCATCCATTTGTAATGGTAAGAGCTTAGAATTACACAACTGCTTCGCTAAAATCTTCCATACCATTTATATCGACTTTTACTCACTTCAGTACA
>JZLH01S0043501.1:0-10154 GCA_001188425.1 Eucidaris tribuloides
AAGTTTGGCTATACATATGTATGGGGCATGGAAGTTTGAGAGCTTTTCGTAGTGGGTGGACACTAATTTTGGATTGGGGGGAGTGGGCGTAGTTTGAATGGGCAAGGCTGTATGGTATGTTTTGTCTTTGTGTATATGTATTAAATTTAGTGATATGTATATGATTATCTTTGTATGTTTTTTCATGCCCATGTTGCGAATAAAGTAAATAAATAAATAAAGTACATAAAATCATTGGGCACATGACTTAACTTGTCCTATGGCCAAAAAATCAATAACACAGCACTCTTATGGAAATATTATGGTCGTCATTTGGTTTTCATTTCACATAATGATACATAACAAAGAACTTCATGATCGCCCTTGAACATGTATAATTTTTTTCAGGTTTGATTTTACATCTTATTATTTATCAGCAGAACCTTCCTATAGTAGCTATGAGAATCAATGCATCCTCATATTTTTTTTACAACTAGAACCACGTTATGTTTTCCTTTCATACTATATCTATTAGCTAATACTATGCTAAACTAGACTATGTAAGATGTGCATGTATTTTCCTTTAACAGGGTGATCTTTATTACACCGAATGTCTTGCGAATAAAATTTGATTATTTCTTTTAATGGCGTGATGTGATTATGGATAATTTCAATTCTCGGCGTATTTCCTTTTATAATGCTAATTTGGAGTGACCAGAAAATGCGTTGGTTATTCCTTAATACAGTTACTTAAACGCATAAGGCAATACATGTGCGAAAGAACTTTTCATGGAAACACGAAGGGGTATGTGGAAATGTCCCAGTTTCCATTAGATCTCCACAGCGTTTTGCGGACATTTCACACTTGTCCATGCACACTGTGTCGACACTGTATCCACACTCTGTTTGTTCCATAAGGGAAGGTCGTTAACACAATTGACTCTGCACAGTGTTAGCGTCTTTTTGCCGGGCACATTGCATTATATTTCTACTTGTTCTGCAACGAGACGGGTGGCTTAAAGATATTAATTGACAACTGGGTGTTGACCTCAATTTCACATTAGGACTTCCGCGCCAAGTTTGATTTTTATACATAGGGAACTATCTTCGGGCACAGTTAGAGCCATAATGTCTGGATGACTAGTCGATGAGTGTGCTATATAATTATGATATACTATACTTGGCGGGGGCTTGATCTCTGTATAACGTCCCTAGGTCCCTGCAGCATGTATGACCCCTTCCTCCGAAGTTAGTCACGAATTACTTCCGGGTGAGTGTCGAGACGGAAATGAGGCATGCTACTGACGCCGTTACCATGGAAACGTGGTTCGCGAAGAAGACGTATGGAACGAAATCTTTCCTTCCGAAGTCTGTGTGCGTTTGTCTGAAGTTCTATCACATCTATGCAAAATTATGTAGGCTTATATTTGAGAGTATGTGTGTGCATCTGTTTCTGTATGTCTGTATGTTGCATGGTTTAATTAGATTGTTTTGTAGCGTTGCTACATTCATATACAGGTAGACTACTTTCACTGCCTAATTTAATAGTCTTAAAAAAGATGGTTTGAAAGATCATGGTATAACTTTTTGACTTGAAAAATGAACATTCTCACAATTATTGGTTGTCTATTATACCTTTCTAATTGATTCTTTCAGTAATATGTATTTCTTCTGATTAAATGAGAGTTAATATCTCGGTTTTTTTTTATGAAAAACATTTAATGTATAACCTGTGTATGGATAATTTTTATTTTGTGTATACTTATATAAGAGTAAATAATCCGTTTTTTAATGAAAAACTGATATTTATGAAATGTTTAATGTATGGATAATTATATTTTATGTAGTATTGATATGAGGGAAAATAAAATTAATATATTTAAAAAAGTGTGAATGTGCTTGTGTGTGGCATGTATGTATGTCATTCTGTCTGTGTGTATGTGTCTGTTCATTTATGAGAAGGATGTGTTAATGACCAGAAATAGCGCTGATGGGCAAGTCGTATGAAGGGTATGAAGGGCCTGTGGATGAGGTAATCTCATAAATATGGGGATGTGTGGCATTTTTTTAATTTTTATTTAGCATGGAGGAAACCTTACACATGCTCTCGCCAAACAAAAAGGGGAGCCAGGGTGTCCATTTCCCCAAACCCTAGATATGAATCAAAGCCCTCACCTCCCCCCCCTTCCCCCCCCCAAAAAAAACCCCAACAAGTGATAACAGAGGATTAAGAAAAATGCTTGTGGAGTCTTACACCTGGGTCTCACTTTCACACATGAAAGAAACAAAGAAAAGGGGTTGTTATGGTCTAAAGCTTGTGTTTCATTTATCGTAAAACAATGACAATGTTTTTTTCTCTGGCCTGGAGTCTCCCTCCAACACCAGCCGCCCCGGGCATTACGCCAAACAGGCGACTGAGAGGCGTAACACGAAAAGTCAGGCATTGGAAATAAGTACTAGTACTTTTTTCATTTTTCTGCAGTATCACGGACAAGAAAGATTGGTCTTACGGGTAGTATGAAATTATGTTGCCAACGATTATTACCATCTTGCAAAATCTGGTCTTATTTTTTGTGTGCAAAAATTATACTTTTCCTATTGGCTCAAAGTTACAAGACGTCATGGTGCCGTATGACCTTTGACCTACCAGCAGCTGATCAATTCGGTCGTTGACCTCAAAACCAAAACATGGCTGCTTTTCAGTCGGAGTCGTCTGATACAGACGACGCAAATCCATTCTCATTTTCGAGTTTCCTGAAAAGGACATCAGAACCTGCGGCCACTGTTGACCAGAAAGATGAATCTGCCGATGATGAGTCAGGTAATTAAAGTTTCTTTGTGATTTGTTTCTCATTATTTTGCAGAAAAATGGGTTTATGCCGACCGGAAAAGAGGACGATTTCATTCATGTCGAAGATGCAGATGTGGACGAGACGGATACGTATTTGTTCGTGCCTTATTACAAACGATCTACGCAAAGCATATTGGCAGAAAGTGACGAGGACAGTGAAGATACGAGAAGTCTTAATCATTCTGGTAGATTTTCCTTACATGACCCGCAAGTAATCAGGAGAAGTAGATTGAAAGTCGAAGGTAAGTCCGCAAGACCAGACCCTGGCTGTCCTCGTATATTACAGTCCCACTAACTAATTTTTGTGTTGGTGAAAAAAAATAACTGATTAGCCCTGGCGCGGCGCGGCGCGGCGTAACTGCGCCAGCAGTCAAGCACGCACGCGAAGCGTGCGGGCTAGCTGTGTATCTCCCTATGCAATGGCAAACGTGAAAGTTGCCTCAATTCTCGCATTTTGCAATCCATGCGCCATCATTCAGATCAAATGCAACAGTGGATTTTAGAGCATTGCTTTCTGGGAGATGGGTCGTTAACATCGATGGCGATGCATAGTCGAGGTAGAACTGATGTTGGACCAAAAAATGGTGTAACTTTAGTCTAACGTTAGAGTAACCCGTCCAGTTTTCGACCACCTGCCAAAATCCGACCACACGGGAATCAAAATATTTTTTGCATTGTGAAAAACTCTGTATCATTAAAGGTTGTATTTTCGGACGGGTTGAGTACCCTAAGCTATACCCGGACACCGCACGTTAGAATGGCGCTGTACGCGTCGGGGAACAATCGCGCAAAGTTGCGAACAGAACACGGGTACGCAGCATTTACTTTTCTTCCCATAAATCTTGATTTCTCATGAAAATACTGACATTGATCATTAGAAAATTACGTTTTATTGGTAATATGTCCAGAAAAAATTCAAAAATTAGGTGTCCGGTTACTCAACTCCCCACCCTATATCGTATGCACACACTTGCCACATGTTAACACACTATCAAACTGATCAAACGTGTCACAAACATGGCCCGAATTTGCCCTTAAAATGTCACATTTTATGGGCGAATGTTGCGATGTCGGCGCAATTTTTTAGAAATGCGCCATGCTTAGCACATGTGCTAAGCAGAGAGGGTCAAAGAAATCACGCTAAAACCTTGGAAAACGAACAAAATTTGACGCGGTTTTTTACGTACCGTATCGGCAGACTTGCGTGATCCCTGCCACAAGTATAGGTTGAGAAAAAAAAGCCGCCCAACCAATCAGCAATCAGAATTCTCTTCCGGCACCGCTGGCGCAGTGTCAGCCGTAATCTGACCTCCCCCAGAGTACCACACGCATCGGAGGATCGCTGGGATCATGCCCAGTGCGGCCGTCCACATGCGCGCCGTTTTGCCACTAGCTATGCGGCGCGCGCACGCGGCGTGAAGCGAGCACACATCGCGCGCACCGCTCCGCTTGCGCGCGGGGCATACATGGGGTTTGCACAGGTGGTCGAATCATGGCAAGGGGTGGTCGAATTATGGCATGGGGGTGGTGGAATCATGGCAAGGGGTGGTCGAATCATGGCAATAAAAGTGACGATAACAAACAGATTATTTTGAATAAATGAATGATACTTTTATTAGGTCATAAACACATGACATAAAGGTAAGATTATATACTTTAATTACAAATACAAATTGATTCCCAGAAATACAGATCAATTATTTTAGAACTGTGAAAGTGCTTAGGCGGTCGAATCATGGGCGGGTTACTCTACATTGCTGGGACGGATGGACTTGGCATTCATTGACGGTTTCCATTCACTTTGACAACAAACTGCAAGATATCACATGCCATGCATGCATGAGATTTGCTAGCCGTGTATCGTGTTCAGTTTCAATTGGTTGACTTTCTGCGAAAATCACGTGCAGCATCCACCATGCATCTTGGAATACAGCTGCTATTAACCCGAGAGTGTGAAAATAGGCATCTGGCTCTATAGCGGTATGACGTTGGTGGCTCATGGATTGTGAAACGGGAGAATTGTGTCAACTTTTCTTGGTAGTGCGTGATAAAATGATAAACAATTATAATAGGCCCCTATTTAAAAGAAATCATACTGTACTGTGCTGCTGAAAAAAATTGTGTTGTGTTTGTGTTTAACCCATATCAGAATCTGGTATGTCTGGTGCGAAAACAGTGAAAATTTCCTCTGCAAAGATGTAAAAGATCCCAGCAGTTCTTTATTGATTTTTTTGCATGCCCCCAAATTAGACTGGCTTTATCTAATTGTTACAATGAAAAAGAACTGACTGATCAGAGCTGAGCTGGATGAACTTGAAGCACTTTGATATGATATAATCCGACTAGCCGCACATAGCCAGTGCACGGCAATCGTGCATTGGAGCATTGCTGGAATTATAAACTGGGTGGCCAGCACTGTTTTGACGCTGCAAAATTTTGTGTGCGTGGTCAAATCATGACAGACAGTGTTCGAATCATGGGACATTAGGGAATAACTTTCAATTATTTCCATGATTATATTTTTAATTATATTTTTATAATTAGAATAGATCTTACTTAAGAAAAGTTTATTAACAGACAATGACATTATGACAATCAAAAGTAAGGTTGTCGCATCATGCGCAACAAGAAATGGTAGATTTTGTAATTTTTGTACAAGACTATTTAAGTACTCAGAATTAATGAAGGGACAGTGATTTTCCGTTTTCTGGTAAATCAAAATGGAAATTCCGCTTTGGTTGTTTACTTTTCAGGTGAAAATTCATGAAATTCACCTTTGCAAAATGGAATTTATACTTTTGCTGTGTACATTTTCTATGACAAAACGGAATTTCCAATTTTAGATCAAGTTGACACGAGATTACAGGTTTTCAGAAATGGAAAAGACCATTTTTTTGAAACGGAAAATCACTGTCTCTATTAATGTATGTGATAATCCTGTCATTGTTCTCGCAATAACAAAGTCATGTGACTAGGGTTGACCGCAAGTATTTAGCAGATGACAAAAAGCTGAAGGCTGCCTTTAAAACAATTGATCAATAATTTTATTATTTATCCTTTCCAAGAACATTAAAGATGATTGTTATAAGACATAATATCGGCAATTGTCTTTACACTCAATGTAAACTAAAACAGTGAACTGAAAGTTCAAAAGAAAAGTGCAAAATTTTCTCATCACCCTTTCCATGACCCTCCCTATGTTCTCAGCACTCTTAAAGTTTTTCCATAGAACCACAAAACATCAAAGGACCTATAAAATCAATATTCTTAATGCAGGGCTCCACACTAACTTTTTTTTTAGTGGCCCGGTCGGGCCACTAAAATCCTTTTTTGGTGGCCCGAAATTGAAATTTGGTGGCCCATCAAAAAACAAAGAAAAACATTAAAAATTTGTACATTTACTCGTGCATGATATTTTAGTAGAAAAATAGGCTCTCAGGCCTAAAAATTTGTGCCAGACGGCGGGAATCTTTTTAGATTCTCGCAAAGGAATCCCTTGAGAATCCTAGATTCTCGCAAATATTTCATGCTTGGGAATGATCTGGAGTCTCCTAGCAGGTTTTGAGAGAATCTTTTTTTTTTCTTGCATGTGTACAGTGTAATAAATAAATAAAAACAAACACAATGTATGTCACAGTTTCATCATTAAGTTTTGCTTGCCCGAGAAAATAATACTCTATGTGTGTGTGATGTATGTTTACGTAATCATTCACTTGGTATCAATTGTATTCAATATCAATGCTTGAATTTGTATAACTCATATCATGTTAAGGATTACATGTATATACTATGTATATGGAGGCAATAAAAATTTCCCGAGGTATCCCAAAATGTATGCCTCATATGTGAATGGACACAATTTTTTTATAAACCTAATGAAAAATGTTTGAAAATAAAAAGTGAAAATAAACAAAATAATGTAACATTTCAGTGTTTATTTCATTCCCCAAATTGCTTAAATTATTACATGGTTCTTATTCAAAATCATTTGAGATGATTTTCTGACAAGAAACACTCCGTCTAAAACTTGAAAATTTAAATTAACAAAGTACTTCATAAAAGGGAACACAAGAGAAACAGACCAGCTAAGCCAGACCGCCAGGCAAGCCAGTGAACAGGACACCGTATCTGGCCATTCTCTGGGCCGCCAGCCAAGGCTAGATTTCAGTGGCTAGGTAGCCCATTGAGGTTGTTTCTAGCTGCTCCTAATTCGCCACTTTTTGACCCAACGCACCCAAAAATCAGGTTAGAATTTCAGAAACATTTCTTACACTCCTGTGAAATATCTGTGGTTGAATTTATCACTTTCAAGTGCAGAAATTTACCACCAAAATCGTAAGTTAGAGCTTGAAATACGATTTTTACCACACCATTTAAAACACGTGGGACTAAGCATTCACTGAGGAGCTAACTGGCGCGAATTTACCTATATCTATGCAACTTGTAGAACTTTAAAAAATGTCATTTTAAACATTCTGCTCACCTTCTCTCCTACTTGCAGTAATTCTTTATTGAATTATTTCCAAAATCTTTGAAGTTCTTGTGAGAATTTTTGGTGATCTTCATTTTCTTTTCTTGATGCAAGCTTTCTCTTCCTGAATTAGTTGGAAGTGCACTATACCTCTATAAATACTTCGACTTTGCTTCCCAGGCCCGCTAGTTTTGCGTCTTTGGAAAATCACATTACTAGCAAGAAATTGCCGGATTTTTAGCTAGCCTTTGCACTGCAAAAATGACCATTTATTTCTTTTACTGATTTGGTATTTTTTTAGGAAATTCGAGGCTATATTAACTGCTGGCAATAAAGTATATATTTCTGTAAATTTCGTGGGGGCGATTTTTTAGATTAATCATTTTGAAAATCGCTCCCGATAACTTTCCGACGGAGGCGATTTTGTAGTTGTGTTCTCCGTATTGTTAGGAGCAGCGCGGCGCCGATCTTTGCTCGCCGATTTTAGGAAAATTGACACGTAAGGTAATCCATTAATTTTTATCACAAAAATCACATTGACACTTTGAAATTTTTACTTGCCCGATCGGGCCACCAAAACCTCGATATTTTGGAATTGTGGTGGCCCGACATCCAATTTTGGTGGCCCCGGGCCACCGGGCCACCGCTAGTGTCGAGCCCTGCTTAATGTTTCATTTTCATTTATTTCATTTTATTTTATTTCTCCGTGATCACTAACTTCAGCCTACCAAATGAGTGAGAGTATAAATGTACATGGGGATTAATTAAAGGCAAGGTCCATCCTGATGTCAAGTTGGGTGTAATAAAAGTAGAACAATGAGAGAAACATCTTAATGAAAGTTTGGCGAAAATCCACCACAGAATAGTGGAGTTATGAATGTTCAAAGTTTTAAATTTGTGATGTCACATGTGAGTAGCTCCCCCATTGTCATGTAATATAAATCCCATAAAGTACCATTTTCTCAGAAAATTGAAAATGATGTTACCTGTGCATTCAATTAGACACGTTATTTCATACATGCTTCTATGAAAAAAAATAAGTTATTATGAACCACTAAAAAGTAGCAATTTATTGAATCAATATTACACGACATATGGAGAGCTGCTTGTATGTGACGTCACAAATTAAAACTTTAAAAGTTCATAACTCTGCTATTCTTTGGTGGATTTTCACCGAGCTTTCATTACTATGTTTCTCTCGTTGTTCTGCTTTTATTAAAACCAACCTGACGTCAGGGTGGACCTTGCCTTGAAGTCTTTTTGCTATGTCAAGATCACTTCAGTTTTCACCCCCCCCCCCGAATTAAATACATACAAAAAGAGTACCTAAAAATCCTAGCTACATACCTGGTAGGGTAGGAGCAGTCAAGTTTTGAAATATCAAAATAACAATTGTAGACATCTGAAATTGATTAGTTTGCACAGTACTACTGACAATAATAATATGTCACTCTAGTGTACTACAGCTGAAGAATAGTACACATACTCTGCGAATGCATTAACGTCAATTGTAAAATAAAATACCTGGTAACATGTAGCACCCTTGAGCTGATCACTTGCTTACTAAATGGGAAGTGAACTTGCATTTTTTTTGTAATCAATGTTTACAACTTTCCCTTATTACCTTGAATGTTGACTTTTTTCCCCAGTTTGTAGGGATTTTGTATTTTGCTTTATATATTTTTTTCCCTGTCCTGTTCTGAGTTTCGTAAATTTGATCTATGTTCTGTACTTCAGAGAAATGAAAGCTTTGTACCAGCCCCCAATTTAAATCAAGACAAGGAAGAAACATATTCTGTATGCATTATCAAACTTCCATCAACTACATAATTTCACGCATATGCTTCTATGATGAGTTACAAGCTGAGCATGTGTGCACTTGCCATGATCCATTATAAGTCCTCGTATCAGCCAATATCTCTGGAACCTTGTCTGTCACTTGTCATGTTTCATAATGGTACATTAACAGATTTCAAGGGCACTTCATGAGCTTTAATTTTCGTTTAAATGATGCTATATTAGTGTGATTATTTTGAATGAGTGTATCATGCCCTTGTGAAGCCATTTTTTATACTCTTCTGATACATTCAATAAGAAACACTGTGGGAAGCCCACTCATCATATGAGGTGTCCAAACGTTTGTACATTTTGTGCAATCACTCGTAAAAAAAGCGAAGTTGTATTTTAGAGCTACATTATGTTGGAAGCTTTGACTGCTTGTATGGCGTGCTTCACATCACAAAAAGAAGTTTGTGAGATGCATCTTACATTGTCATCGAATGGTACAGTATTTATTTCTCTCAACTGCATGTGTTGGAGTGAAGTCTTTTGTCAGGCCATTACTTTGTCATTATTACATTGCTCAGTTATGAACACTAGAGGGTGCACTTGTCGTGGTTCAGTTTTGTATCTTGCCAGACAGGTAGTCTGCTAGAAGTAAGTCATATTGCAAGGATACTCGGCTTTGTTTTGCTGATCCCACCAAATGAGTTTAAACAGGAACCTTGAAATGGCCTTCATCTGTGTATGTGTGTATGTGTGTGTTTCTCTCTGTGTCTATCTGTCACTTATGAGAATCTATATAATACAATAAAGATGTCATTTCTGTAGCAAAGTGGCTGTTACAATCGTTTTTGCCTATTTTGTCATATTTACATAATAACAGGTACCTGTAAGCCCAGTGGTAAAGACAATATATGCATTGCATTTTGGCATGCGGTAGTCAGTGGTTAATAGGACACAAAGCAAGTCATATTTCCTAATCTCATTGTAATTGATGAAAAACTGTTTGATTCACTTTGAATTCACCTGACTATGTGCTAAATGCCATTAAAAGTGTTTTGCTATGATAAC
>JZLH01S0043512.1:0-23101 GCA_001188425.1 Eucidaris tribuloides
AGGTAAAAAGCATGATTGGGGTAGTCCTCAAACTTGGGCTGAAACTATTTTAGAATCAAGTTAAACTATGCAAGGATTCTGCCCTGTGAAAAACTTCGTGCGTCAACATTGGACTCATTCTAAAAAGAAACACTGTCAAATATCTTGCGTCGGCAGGCAAGCTGTAGCTTTCTATGGGATTTTATTTATATTTGGGGCATGAGATGAAATAAAATACTTGTATGTTATGTTCAAATTTCTCTCTTACATGTAAGTAAACAAATTCAAGACCAATCCTTCGAGCTGAGAAATCCACTCCAGGCTGGTGTAGAGTTGTTATATGTTTCACTTATTTGGTTCTTGTAGGCATTTTAATACTTCCTCCCAATCATGTCATTAACATTTACCTTGAATCTATCAGTCATATCTCTATGCATATATGCTACAATTTACAAAGTTTTATGAAAATCAGCAATTTATTTTATTTTGTGTTAAAGCGGCGGTGATAAAGTTTGTACTAATGGGTAGCCATTACTATTTGTTTTTACCTTTTGTTTAATTTCCAGACAAGTGGAGCCACAAAATTATCCTGATCATGGCAGAACAAAGGCGTGTTGGAGATAGCAACCTTGGAAGACCCATGAGCTGGGCATGGCTGTATGACTGTCGGCAGTGGCACAATTCTGTTTCCTGGGTTAACACTCTGCGGATCCAGCTATTCTTCAAAATGATCGAGATGTTCGGACCCAGCCTGCAACGCAGTTTGACATCATTGCATTCAGACGGAATAGACGACAAGAATCTGCATCTCAACGTTGATGCATCACTGAAAGCCAGGTTTCCTCTGTCGAGCGCGCTGATAGAGGTACAAGGCTCTGCTAAGCTTCCCTGAATTGCACAAAGTCCCGGCCCTAGCATCAGTCTCGACTGACATTCTTACAAAAGCACACACCACTATTGGAACAGTTGACAATGAAACATCTCAGGAAGGGCACAATGTTCAACACCCTGATGGTATTTGATCAGAGGTACTGCCCAACGCATGCTTGTAACAGGGGTTTCTGTATGGGCGGGCCCCTTTTTCTCAAGCATTTTTTGTATTTTGACAGAGACTGCCACAAGTGCCCAGGGAAAATGTCAAAGATGTGCAAGGGCATCTACTGGCATGATCAAAATTACTAGTGTCTGCAGAATTGATGGAGTGCATCAATGAAGCATGAGTTGACAAACACAATGTTGATAAGAATACAGTTCAAAGCTTTCATTGGAGATTTCACCCTTAGAGAACAACCAACAAATATATGAAGCAGGCAGTCACTGTTTACAAGAAACTGGCCCATTCATTGCTTGGGAGTAATGGGCGGAAAATGCTTGTCCCAATGAGAATTTGGCTCTATCCCTTAGATAAGTTGGATCACCAAAGCCAGCCAAAATGGTGCGCACAGTATTAGTGTCAACTTGAATCAGTCAATCACAGGATATCTTTGAGGCGACTTTGGAAAACTTGCAGCGGTAAAATTGTAACGGACATGATCAGCGTCTGATATCTGCACAGACTTCCCAGTTTGCCACGAGACACTTGGCAACTTTTGAAGAAATATCTACTGGCAGTACAAACTGTCATTCCAGCAGCTACCTAGCCAAAAGAGCCTACCTGCAATCCGAGTGGGTGGTTGTGAAGAAACAAACTCTAGGCAGACACTCTTCGTAGTCAGTACAGTCACCATTCAGTTTGCAACAGGTCAATTGGCTGTCGATCGCAAGCAAAAGAGAAGGAGATGAATGTCGTCAAAGGCTTAACATGACACTGTTTGCTGCGGCTAAGGTCATCAGGTCTCCTTCAGCATTTGCGATAAGCTTTATTGTTAAAATCCATTAGTTAACACGTCATCCTGCTTTCTCCTGTCTTGCTGCGGCCATGAGGCAGTTCCTGGAAGTCTGTCCCAATATCTCAAGTCGCGCATCCTCACTCAAATCCTCCAAACTACAAGGATGGTTGATGACAAAATCAACATCAAAGCAATATCAGATCTTGTGCAAAAACTTTGCCAGAATTTTATCAAGAAAACAAGATGCTAGCTGAAACTGCCTTTTTGCGAGGTGGCAGGTTTCAGAGATCCACAAAAGTGCACCTAGTGGTCGGGTCTGTCTGTATGAGGATGGACGGGCTACTTATCACTGAGCATTTTGAACACCAGGCACACCAGCGCAAAACCAGCCTATATCAAGCAAGTCTGACAGTGAAGTCACTCTCAAATGGCCAACCTCCAAAATGTGCGCATGGGGTAGGTGCAGAACTATCTGGTGACGATACGAGCGAGCAACAACCAAGAACCACATTTTGTTTAAGTTTCTCCTTGATTGGGTGCGGAGGAAAGCACAGAGTCCACTGAACAAGCCATAAGTTGTCAAAAGCGTTTGCAGCCATTCACCCTGCTACCGAGTTTCAGCGTTGCGCTGAGTAATTTGTAGCAGCTGGTTCAAGTAACTTCAGTGATTTAGCTCTGAGCCATGCACAAACACTTCCCTACTTTCTGCCTCCAACAAATGGAGGAAACATGCGGCCGCATCTGCATCAAGTCTTACCATTGTTTGGATCAGCCAGCTGTGGTATGGTGGTGATGGCTAATGATAGAAACATTACACGGTCAAGTACCACCCACATGGAGGACCATCTGATGCCCTAACTCCAGCCATATCAAGCAACTCACAAAACCACTGCTGATCATCCGTGCTTGTACACAATAGAAAGATCTGGAAGCTAACTTTACCTATTCCATCTGATGTTACTGCCTGTATGCTGGCAACTGCTGGAAACGGGCTATGAAAGCAAACGGTTGGAAATTGCCACTGTAGTCCGATCATCAGCTTGCAAAATATGCCTGGAAGCTATGTACCAAACATGCTGAAATTCTTTGTTGCGGAAGGTGCAAGTCTAAAGGAGAACCAACTGATATATGATGATTCCCTTGCTCACAAGACACTGTGGCCATTCAGGTGGAACAAGTACCGTAGTTACACCTTTGCGTAGAGATTCTAGCGACTGGAACACAAACCTAATCACAACGGTGATAATGGTTGTTGGCGCAACTGGGGCTGGGAAAAGCACCCTGACTTAACGGGCATGATCAACTACATCCTTCAAGTGCGATTGAAAGATGAATTTCGGTTCAGATCGTTGCGAGAAGGAGTCAAGGTCCCAAGCACACAGTCAACCCAAATCATAACATCATTACACTATCAAACAAAAACAAGCATCATCAGCAATCGACTACACACTGACAATTATTTGATACACCAGGATTTGGAGACCACAAGGGGTATTACTCGGTGATAAGGGAATTCATCGAGCAAATACGATGGACTTTTGTCTCTTATTCCAATTCTCACCATGTGGATCACATATGATGCCATTGCGTTTTGTAGCGCAAGCATCACCAGCACGTCTCACTCACACTCAGCGGATATGTGTTGATCATCCTCTCTGTATTCGCGCAAGCGGACATTTCACCCAACATTCTACTCCTTGTCGACTTTCTCTGATGGACAGAAGCCACCAAGTCATTGATGCAAATTAAAGAAGCCAGGATCCATGCAGAGCTACCATGTTCAAATTCAACCAATATCAGCCCCGCTGTTTGCCAGTACCAAAACACCCACAGCAGGTCCAGCGGATGAGATGTTTGCGATGGATGGTCAAGGGGATGCATTCAATTTTGATGAGATGTTTTGGAAGATGGGCATCAAGAGCATGTGGAATTTTTTCAAAGCTCTCGATAAGCTGGAAGCAAGAAGTTTAACCCTCACCAAAGAAGTCCTGGAGGAGCGTAAGCGTTTGGAAACTGCCGTTGAAGGCTTGCAACCTCAAATTCAGGTTGGGGTGTGCAAACTGGAAGAGTTGCGAAATGAGCAGCAAATCCTGGAGCAACATGAAGTAGAGATAGAGGCAAACAAGAATTTTAAATATGTGGTGGAGGTTCCGAAAAGTAAAATGATTCCAGTAACTAACTACATAACAAACTGCTCGAAGTGTCATTTCACCTGCCATTACCCATGCGGTATTCCAAATGATGCGAATAAGAGAGGCTGTGCTGCCATGAATTCGGTAAAAGGTGTTTGCAATGTATGTCCAGGTAAATGCGTGTGGAATGTCCACTTTAATCAGAAATACAAGTTCGAGTACTACAAAGAGAAGGAGAACAGAACCTATGCTGAACTGGAAGAGCGATATAAGGATGCAAGTGGCAAGAAACTGACAGTCCAACAAGTGATCAAAAAACACTATGATGAATTTCTCAATGTCCAAGGTGTCGTATTTGCATTGATAACAACTTCTCACCGCAGTATCAAGCGACTGGAAGAGATTGCACTAAAGCCAAACCCCCTGAGTACCGTGGAGTATGTAGATCTGTTGATTGATGCTGAAAGGAGTGAGGCCAAACCGGGTTGGAAGTCCAGAGTGAAGGCGTTAGAAGATGTCAGAAAGCAGGCAGACATCATGGGAAAAGTCAAACATGCAAACTTTGATCCTTTCGCCAACTACAAGAAAGATGTCTTGGCTAAGAAAGGAAAGCAATCTGATAAATCCTGGTTTCAGTTTTGGAAATAATGGAGGAAGCTGGTATCTTGAACGGTGACCCGACATTTGCTCCGGCGACAATTGCTCCGGTGACAATATCTCAGAAGACAAAGAGTTAGGGTTAGGATTAGGGTTAGGGTTAGGGTCAGGGTTAGGGTTTAGGTCAGGGTTAGTGTATGAAATAATCGTCGGAGCAATTGTCGCCCGAGCAAATGTCATGGAACCATCTTGAACACACTGTAGAGCTGAAGAGGTGTCCCCAAATTGCCTTCTCTTTGCTGCGTTATTGCATCAGCTGATGCTAACATAAATAAATAAATTACACATATTTGATAACATTTGATTGATTGATTGGTTGACTGTATTTTTGTATATTTTGTATATTTTATCTAGTATATTTCATTGAAAAATTTGCCTAAGAATTATCTGTGTTTTCATTTCCAGGAAAGTGTTTATCAGTTTTTATTTCAAAATTCAAATTCAATTTTAATTCCACAATTTATTGATAAACAAATTAAATGTAAAGTACATGTGAGTGACAAAAAATGGATAAACTATGTGTAAAATGAAACAAAATTTACCAAACACAAAATTCATGTAAGAACTAGTTAATGAATGTGAAGGAAATGATGAACAACAGGTTGCTTTGTAGCATTTTTAAAATAGATAAAGTTGGTTTCTCATAAATTTAGTAGCATGTTGCTTTTGAACCATGTAGAGAATTTAGTTTACTCAAAGTTCAGAGTATTTACAAGGGTGTTAAAATTTACATTAGACAGACAAATATTAATGTCATCTTCAAATAATATGTGTGAATTGAAGTACACAGATACATAATACATTGCTGATATTTTATGTTAATTAAGAATAACAAGGGGCCCAATATGGATACTGAGGTTGGTCTATGTGATACAAGCAGCAACGATACTTGGATGCTTCTTGGTGCTCTACTGTATGTGTAATAATCACAGTGGGATGAGTGCCTTAAAAAAAGGTTTAGAATGTATACATTTGCAACATTCCTCCATACACATGAAACATTAATTCCTTATACTTGTATTTACCTGTTACAAATTTAATGATAAAATATGGAATAAAAAAAATAACAGAAGTATCAGCTAGAAAAAAGAAAATCATCTATATTCAAACTTTTTGTTCTGTATCAAAAGTTTAATGTTTCTGTGTGTTGTCCAGGATTGTAGAGTATTGGTACCAAAGAAACTTTGTGTAAAATTTTGAATTAATGTATTGTGAGTGTCACAGTTACTCCTTTTACAAGTCAAAATTCATACTTTGTTATTTCGTTTCAGAAATCTGTAACTCATTTCAAATCACATTTTTTTTTCTGTGGATACACAAACACACAGGACAGAAAGTGGTATAGGAGCCACACTTTGATAATAAGCTCGAGTGTTCTTGAATCTTGAACTGTCTTGCGGAATGACGTTATATTTCTTTGAAATGGATATGTTACTGTAATTTCGTGGAGTGCCACATAGGTTATATGTGACCACCAGCTCCAAACCAACAAAAAGTCGCAGATTATGATTCTCTGTAATAGACCAAAATGTGTCATTTGGTTGACAACTCAAATTTTAAAAATTTGTCTTATCTGAAAGAATAATCTTTTCTCTTCCTACTGTGAAATTTTGGTGGCTTAAAACGAAACTGAAAGTGAGATATTGGCAGTTTTTCTGGACCACATTTTTTCGGACATGTGCTTTCGCATGGCATACCTGAGTGAATGTAATCTTTAAATCCTCTTTTCTCCCTTTTCTCTGAAACTGCACTTCCCAACTCTCTCTTATTTCAATCACATTTTCAATGGGTTAGGATAGTCCAATTTTAACAAGTTATATATCATTTAAAGCTAAGAGCTTACTCTTTAAAATTATGAAGAAAAATGAAAATTGATTTTGACCTACATTTTGTGGGTTTTGAGCTGGGCGGTCACATATGTAACTTTTTGACTGTTATATTTAAAGAGTGTTACCTCAAGTTTGTGTCAAAATTTACAGACTTCACACACACTTGGGAAAAACTAACTTGATATACGTAAATATAACATCCATATTTTAGGGTTGTGTCAACAGCATTTTAATCCACCTTCTAAGAGTGTATAATGCTGTTGCTAGTTTGCTGTCTATCGGTAACCTAAAATAATGCATGGACATATTTATTGCACATGTTGATTATCATAACATAGAGTGTATATTTTGGAACATGACTTTGATGCTGATATGTTTCATGAAGACCTACACAAATTCATGACAATGTTGTTTTAAACGTATGACTGTCGTTTATATTTAACCCGTTGGATACGGGAACCGGATGTGTCCTGTGTTAACTCTATGGGATTTTCAGAATCTCGTAGGCAACGGGTTAAACTATAGTGGTTGACACTAAGGAAGTATTCAGGAGAATGCAAAAACTGTTAAAAGCAAAATATGAAAGATATGAATGCCTTATACAATAATATTTGGTAAAATAATTTCAAAACCTATTACGGACACAACAGACATTAGATCCAGGTGGTTTCCATAAATCTAATAATTGGTCCATGTTTCGCACGTATAGTATATAAAGTTTGATTTTCTCTATAATCATAGCTGTAAAAGTGGTGGTGTGTTAACATTATGTTACATCTATGTACTGAATAAGCAGAATACTAAACTGATTTAATCACAAATCAAGTGTACTTTTTATTGTTTATTGTGATTCGTGAAAGTAATATGTAATTTAGATAACATTTTGTTCATTTAATTGATAATCATATGATTAATGGTATTAAAATTGTAAGTACATGTAGAAACACAGAAATTATGGTTTGACATGGAATCATGCATCATGTATTGTTTGTTCAATGTAATACTTTTTAAAATACTTCTCTATGTTAGAAAGTGATAACACTTTTAGCATTAAGTATCCTGATATAATCATACAATGTGAACATGTGACTTTAAACATTCTAAATGTGAACCATGTATTCATATTTTGTAAATAGCCTACATGTATACAACATTAAACTGTAAATCTTTGTTTTGTGTTGGTATGTAAACTAACAATCTCACCAAATATTCTTTAAAAAAACAACAACATCCAATTCTTATTTTTAAATATAACTTCTGAAAATAATCCTGCATCTTTATTGTTGTGGATATATGTGTAGGAAGAGCTAAATGTACACAACTTGCAAAAAATGTAATGTGTCACGCCAATATTAAAAGTTTTATTTTGTAATAGTTTGTTTTGAGGTTAAATTGGTGTACATGTAGGAAAATGTAATGTATATACACCTCACAGACTTTGTTTATGTATATCACTTTTTTATATAATTTTGTCACTGCAACATATATTTGGCAGAATTTGTTTAGTTATCATCACTTTTTTGTATAATTTGTCATTGTTACATTCATGTATATTTGGCATGGGCATACATACATTCAGGAAGAGCTTAATACATTTTCATATGCCCCAGCATGTAGATTACATTTTGTAAGATATAAACAGTACATTAATCTGCTGTAAAGCATACTGTATACTATCTCACTATAATCACAATGACAAAAAGGTGGATTTCATACCATTGAATTGTTAGATCAATTGACTAAACTAACAATCAACTAAACAAATTTAGAGGGTACAAAATGCATCTACCATCTCTAATTCTTGTTTCTCACATTGTAATACATTTACAGAATTGCACCGTTAACCAGTAACACAAAGAATCATATTTAAGACTCTGCTAATACAGTGCACTCTTGTTATAAAGAACACTGATATAACAAAATTTCATTATACGGAAATAAAATCTCTGGCCCCATATCTTGGATTCCCTTGGTAGTTTATTGGTTTTGCAACCTTGATATAAAGAAATTTCATTACAAAGAACAAATTTTATCGGTCCCAACGACTTCTTTATATCGAGAGTGCACTGTAATATTCAAAGCAATTCATGGTATGTCACCAGTATACTCACACAAGAGCTTTTATAATAAAAAAAATATCATTAACTCGAGTGAACTACATGTATCACCTTCAAATTTCTTAAAATTACATACTACTGAAACATCCTCCAGAAAATCAAAAGTCACCTTTGGTGAAAGGGCATTATTATGCTACCAACAATATATGGAATAATCTCCCATTGTTAGTAAGACGGTCAGTTACAGTAAATAAGTTTAGGCTCAAGTTAAAAACTCATTTGCTGATTAAGTTAACTTCATCAGCAAACCCGTTGGAGACGATTTGATTTCACTATAACACACATTTTCCATAGACCCCAATACCAATTAACTCGTAGTCTTGTATTTAGTCTCCAAGTTAACATGACATTTGTAGGTTTTGTTTGAAAACTGTAAGACAACGTAGATGTATTATTACAGTAGTTGTGCAATGTAAATGTCCTTTATATTATTATTGGTGATCCGCAACGTGTAACCCTTGCGGATCACCATTGATTTCGTCAGAATCTTCATCTTCTTCTTCATCATCATCTTCTCTCTTTCTGACCACATTTTGTGTCCCAAATATCTCAAGAATGACATGTCCTGTAATGTTGCAACTTTCCATGATCATGTATCATGTATCATGACAAGATCTCGACAATGACCTGCTTATGTCAATATCTCATGACTAAAGTCGAATTACGAAACCAAATTTGGCACATGTCAAGGTCGGGTCAAGGTCAACCTCTGGACAACGCCATGTGCGCGCGCGTCAAAACTTAAAAATGCTCCAATCGACCTAGGATTTTGTCTGCATACGTTTCAGAACATTTTGAGCATTTTTGGTGCGCGCGTGTACGCGTGCGGTTTTTTCGCGCGCACCCCTTACATGATCAAATTTCGCCGTTTTTTCGATGGGTTTGAATACTGGACTGAATTCTACATCATTTCGAACCAAGTTAAAACGTTAAAATGCACGCGCCAGCAAATAGACTTAACGTGCATTTTAAAATCAGTCATAAATCTCTAAAATAACCCATTACTTTCACGTTTTTATTTGCTGTTCTGATAGGCTATGATGTGTAGATATGACTTCATGTGTCATTTTGTTATTTTAATCTCAATGAGATGACGTCATTAATGAAAATCAAATCTAGTCCATATAACGTGACTGGCATGTCCTGTGATGTTGCATATTTCCATGATGATGTGTCATGATAAGTTCTCAAAAATGACATCTTGTCAATGTGATCAGTCATCCGTGACGTCATCTATGACGTCATTGTTAAAAAACAGATTTTGTGTATACATATCTCATGACTGGAGCCAAATTACATGACCAAATTTGGCACATGTCAAGATCAGGTCAAGGGTGAACATTTGGATATATTCATGTTCGTGCACGCGCGTAATGAAGGATGCGTATGCGCGTGTTAAATCGTTAACAAAATAAATCCCATATTCCTCAAATTGCAGTTTGCATACATTGCATCATTTTGCTGTCTTAATTATCATAACTTCATCTAGGGTGTCATTAATGAAAATAGAATTTAGTCCATATCTCGTGACTGGAGTTACATGTAACTAAGATGACGTGTGGATCACCTAATTCGTCTCAGTGACGAATTCAAATCTAGTTATTATTACTATTCTTATCATTATTATTATTTTTATTATTATCATCATCATCATCATCATCATCATCATAACTGAGGCTTAACAGGTTGACTTAAACCATATTTAAGAATACTTTTACTGAGTAGTTGCTTTGGAAGTAAAGTTAATGAGCAAGACTGATTTAATTGCACATGTATGGAAGCAAAATAAACATAAAAGTAATCAGTAGTGTGTTGCATGTGGAAATCATGAAAGTATAAATTACACATGTTCATTTACTTTTTCATCATCTTAACAATACATTGCATTCACAGCAAATTATAAAGTTGGTTATTGGATGACGGACACTGCATCATAAAAAATAACCTTTTGAATTTGATAAAAACAAATTAGTGCTTCGTTCATAAATAAAAAAAATACTCTTTAATCTAGTCATGTGGTGAAATCTGTGTTTTTGTGGTTGCTGCTGTAATGAGTATTGTTATTATTATTATTATTACTTTAGTTTTTTAGTGGGGGGGGGGGTCCTGTTATGGCACAAATTGTCACCATGTCACAATTGTCATCAGGTTTTGCACAAATTGTTGCAAGCAACAATTTTGAGACTCTCTTTAGTCTTTACTGATTCCATTTTTTTGCTTCAGTGGCGATAATCTGTGACATGAAAACAGAACCTAGTGACAAAAACTGCGGGAGACAAAAGTAGCAGACAAATGCAGAGAGAAACGTGGACGTGTGTGTGTGTGTGAGTATCTGTACATATGTTTCTGTGTTTGTGTGTGTCTGTGTATGTCGACTCTGTGTGTCAACTCTGTATGTTTATCTGTGTATGTGTCTGTGTGTGTCTGTGTGTGTGTGTGTGTCTATGCATGTGTCTGTGTGTGGGTCTGTGGGTGTGTGCCTGTGTTGATAAGGTTAAATTTGCATCTGATTTATGATACCCACACCACTACCAACACACACACATACACACGCACACAGACACAGACATAGACAGACACGCAAACACACAAACACACAGACAATTACACAAACACACACACAAATACAGACACACTAGAATACACACACATACAAAAAGACATGCAAACACATACAAAACACATACACAGACACATACACATACACGGATATATATGCACACATACAAAAACATACACACACCACACACACACAGACACACATACAGACAGACACACACAGGGGACCCGTCCGAGCGCACGTGTCCCCGAAACCTGTCTCCCCCTCCCACCTAATCCCCAATTTGAATGACTTTTTGGGCCAAAATGTTGTATAATATGGCAATTGGGGGACAATTTGGCACCATTGCTGACAAATTTGGATTTGTTTGCACTTTTCGCATTTTTTTTTTTTTGAAGCTAAAGGAAAACAAGAGCAAGACACTCATCTGAGGTCTCGTAAACTCTCTGTGAAGCCACCATCCAGGTTAATTACAAATGGGCTGACACCAACCCCACTAGAAAATTGCAGGTATATTAATTTGACTGTGCACCTACATATATGACCTTTGACCCCATAATAACATAAAGGTCTCTAAGTTTGGTTACATATGGGCTTGTGGTTAGAAAGTTACTTAGTTTTGGCCCCCTTATGGGCCCTGCCCCTGGGTTTCCGGGGGGGGGGGGGGGGGGGGTGGGAGATGTGTACTATTTCAAGAACCCTCTATCCCCTTCCCCTATGGATCATTCCCAATCAATTTCGTATAAATCCACTGTTGTGCTTTAAAGAAAATGATATGTGAATTATTCCCATATAGCCCTCCCCCAACCTGTTGCCCTCCTCAGGGGCCAAATAGGGCCACCCTAGGCATTGTAACGAAGAGCAATAATTCATCACATATAGAGGTACCGTATCTACATACACAGTGAATTAGCTGAACTATTTCTGGGTCTAGAGAAAAGTTTGATAATTCCTACTTTTGGCCGCTTAGGGCCACTGCCCCGCCCACCCCCCCCCCCCCCAAGCGAGGTGTACCATTTGAGGACCCTTGAATCCCCGCTTCCTGAGGATCATTTTTGCCAAGTTTGGGCTTAATCCAATCATGCATTTTAAAGAAGATGAAAATGTGTAAAAGTTTATGCACGATGAGCGACACATGACAGACGATGGACAAAAAGCGATGATCGCAATGGCTCACTTGAGCCTTTGGCTCAGATGACCTAATAAAATTATTTTTCCCCAATATGTGTGGTTGCAATGACAATGCTTTGCATAGCAGTTCTGAAAATTCAAGTTTTCACAATGCCTTGTGACATTGGTCCTATGTGATAAATTTCAAGCCAATCGGGTAAAAATTGCAGAAGCTAAAGGAAAATGAAACTATAATGACCACCCACCCATAAACCACCACAGCAAGCACAAGAAATGTGGTTGGTAGAGTACATACAAGAAATGTGACATGGCATCCATGTTGGAACACTGAGGGCACCGTCAACAAAAACTGATGTCGCCTACATGCGCACAACTCCTTAGCAAGTTTGAATAAAATCTGTCGAGTAACTATCAAGTTATTGCATAAATAGCATTTTTGCAAATTTTGACCTGATCATGGTGACCTTTGACCCTGTAAAACGCAGAACAGTGGGGGTAACATCACCTAAAGTTATATGTGTCTAGATTCAATTAGGTCAAATCGATAGTATCTTCCAAACTCTGTGTGCATTGTCTACACACCGATTGCATCTGAAAGTAAAAGGGATCATCTACAGGAGGACTTACAATTGCTAGAACAGTGGCAAGAAAAGTGGACGATGAGTTTTAACCCATCTAAATGCTCAGCAATGACTATAACTAAGAAGCTGACTGTCCTTACAAGAGATTATGTGTTCTGCGGACAAACCCTCATCGTTCTAGTTCACATCCGTACCTAGGAATCACCTTGGATGACAAGCTGACATGGAATGACCAGATAGAAAAAGTTGTCAACAAAGCTAACAGGACTTTAGGATTCATTAGAAGAGACTTACAGACCTGCCTGAAGGAAAGAAGTCAAAGTCACAGCATACAGCATACATAGTGCTAGTGAGGCGTGAGGCCTAAATTTGAGTATGCATCCTCTGCTTGGGATCCCAGTATAAAATAACCCTTTTGCACTGGTGATTATAACCGACAAAGCAGCGTCACACAAATGGAGACAAATTTGAAATGGGACACATTGGAAACTAGACGCTAAAAGAACGGGTTGACAATGTTGTACAAGATCCAGAAAGGCATGGTCAGTATAGTGACAGAAAGTATATCATCTATTCCATCAAATGAAGAAGAGCCAATGAACACCCACATTAATATTCCATTTGCAAGAACTGATGCATACAAAACTCTTACTTTCCCAAAACAATACAAATCTTAACACAAAATTATTTGTCAAAATTTAAGACTTATACACTGTAGTATACACTACCTATAACTACTGTCATCGTGAATCTTATTACCTTGTGTGAGTACTGAATGGAGCAGTCATCCTTTACAAACTCATGGTGGATCTCTTCTAGAATTTCTCTGGTCTCTGTCAAGTCGGTGAGTCTTGCTGTTGACAACCCATAGTCCCAAATGAAAGCATTTGTCATACCAAGGTGGAAGCACATGGTCTGCAAAAAAAAAATTAAATTAAATAAAAAATAGTGAAACCTGTTTAAAGTGTCCACCCAAGGGAAACAAAAAAGTGGCCTACATAAGACAGTTGGATGCTATAGACAGGATTTTAAACAATGAATTAGTCTCTGAGGAATTATTTCAGAGGCAAATATAGGCAGGTTGGCTGTTTTACAGCAGTGGCCATGAAGACAGGTTTGACTGTAATAATGCTACAATAACAGTAGTGGTAGCAGTTACAATAATAATCAAAACAACAACGATAATAATAATGATAATACTACTACTACTACTACTACTACTACTACTACTACTACTACTACTACTACTACTACTACTACTACTACTACTAATAATAATAATAACAATAAAAAATACCAGTAATAATAATAATAGTAATAATAATAATGAGCGAGACATAATTCACGTTCTATCTTACATCAACACAACAAGTCCAAGCTGTAGCATTCCTATTTGTTACACTTGTCTCTTTGTCCTCCTTTCTAAAAGACACTTCACCAATGACACATCAAATGCTCTGGCAACAGTTGCTCCAGAAATGATGTCTCAGAAGGCAAGGAGTTAGTGATAGGGTAATCATTTTTTACTTTTGCATGAGATGACAGAGCCCATTCAGTTTATGCGGTTAATTTTCCTGTTGGGTAAGTGAGAGTGATAATTTTACTAGCCAAAAGGTAAGTTAAAAAAAATATTATGGAGCCCTGAATACACAACCCTCATCGATCTTGGCCACCTCCCACTCCACTCCCAACATCATAGCATGGCAAACTATCCTCACCAAATTTCACACTGCTTGACTTCTCTCCTGTCTTTACAAGAAAATACTGTACGGAGAATGGGGTATGATTGATCAGTGATCAACATATAAGTGAATAACTTCCTAGTAAATGTTGTCAACTTCAAATCTCTTCCCTGTAAATGCTCACCCGGTGACTCCTGGAAACTGCATCACCTTGATCACCTTTCACCTTTGCTGATTGCCAACCCCTTTCAATCTACAATGACACCTTTACATTTTCTCCAAGAAGGTATTCGGAGACATTACTACTCTCTTCATCTCTCTTTTACCCATGCAGCACTTCTCCTAAATGATGCATCCCTCATCTTCCAAACCAGCAACCGCCCCTTTACATCCTCATCCTGATCTACATGTATAAAATCCATTATATTCCCAACTGCTCTCATAGCTAGAGGAAGAAGTGATGATAATGATGAATGATGATGATGATGATGATAATGATCACACTACGTAAATCTGGCAATTGCAATCAAGTTCAGGGATTGAACTGATAAATTTGGAACATGAGAGCAGGTGTTACCTTCTTCCCTGTTTTGGGTGTGAGTAGACCAGTGATGAACATTGCCTCCCTTCTGTCGCTGACCATATAAAGCCTCTCCCATCGGTCTAGCTTATCTTGGTGAAGCCGCATCAAGAGATCGTTGAGAGGTGCAAACACTACATTGAGATAAAATGATCAATATGAGCTTGATAATTGGTATCATTTCCAAATTTGAGAGCTGTATCAGCTGTGATTCAATTGATTATACCTGTTCCCTATAACATACTCTGTCTGCAATTACAATACAATACATGTATAATACATATAAGTGATATTTGTTTCATAGTGCTTAAACAATTATTATAACAGTTCAATACAAATACAATTCAAAGAATTAAACAGAAGATTATTACACAACATAAAAACTAAAACATCCATTCCACCGTAAATGTCACGCGAGTCACGCATGTTTCATGTCACACAAGTCGTACACAAGGTATAGATCAAAATCTGAGAAAATATTGAAAAGAATCCATACTGTGCTCAAGTAAATCAATCATCTATACCCTGACATGTGACTCGTAAGACACAGCATGCGTGACTCGCGTGACACAAGTATGGAATGGCTGAAAACATTAAATGTAGGTAAATTATTGGGTTCATTAATGTTTATTACATAAGTGGGTCTTCAGTGATTTTTTGAAAGTATCAATGGAAGGAGATGCCAAGATCAAACAGGAAAGATCACCAAAAGGAAACATTTAAAGTGTTCGTTCACGTTTATGTGTATTTTGCTATTTAAAGCCGCATTTACACTATGTTCCCGGCAGCCACGGCAACCACGTTTCAGGCCACCGTGGACAAAACGGGATGGACGTGAGACCTCACGGAAAGACCTGCTACGGATCACCTCCAAGTGCTGTTACGGCCTATAATGTACTGTCGAGTTTTATTGCATTCCCCTCATTTTCCTACGGCCTACTAGGTTTCTCATCCTCACCGTGACTATCGTGGCAAATTTTTTGAAGGTTAAAAAATCTGGCCCAGCATCCACGGCAACACAGACTGTCACATTTGCCCAGCCCGTCCTCTCGCGTGGTCTCACATCCATCCCATTTTGTCCACGGTGGCCTGAAACGCGGTTGCCATGGCCACCGGGAACATAGTGTAAACGCGGCATAAAGAGTTGGTTTGGCATCCTTTATAGGTAGGGTGTCCCTTCTGTACAGGTGCCTAGACAGTCTATTAAGAAAGGTTTGACTATACCTTGTCCCAAAACATGTTTATGTACAACATCAGTGTGAAGGGTGACCACTGCTTTCCTGAATTCAGAATTCAGTCCAAGAAACACTAAGCGACTGTATCACCTAACCAAATCTGTTCCAGAGCTGTTCACTAGATGCAATGTGGCCAAAAAAAAATCATTCATCACCAGTCAAGTCATAGAAGGTGGCACACAATGGCGCCAGAAGGTTATGAGCTCACAAAAAGACAAAACCTTACGGCGCCACTGGTGGTCCATTTGTAAACCTGTAAGTCTGAACTGAAGACGAGCTTGGGGCAAGAAATTAAGAAGAAAGCAAACATGAGGAAGAAATATCAAAGGTGTACGTGATACCTGTGTCTCCATTTTTTGGAACTGTCTCCATGTAGTAGAGTGAATGGCTGAAGGGAGAGGGCTGAAAACTGCCATCAATATGCCATCCTGTCCTGCCTACCCCAGTACACCCTTCTGACTCCACGTTGGAGACCCTGAACACATCAGGGTGGGGTGACTTGGGGTGTTTGTAGAATGTTGACTCCAGCTCGCCGAACCACTGGCTGATTTCGACGTGACGCCTCCCAGAAATCTGACTCTGTTTCCGAAAAATCAGGATCCTGTAGTCAAGTTCGAAAGGGAGAAACATCCTGTGAATAACTTGTGAGGAGAAGAGAGCACATGTAGGGAACATTTTATAAGTGCATTCTGTTTTCTGAACAAAAAGTAGATAGGAGTATTCACTTATCTCATACAAGCTTATCTTTTTGATCTTACTAAATAGTGTGAATAGAATAATTACCAAAGTAATGCACTGTTAGACAATACTGACAACATGCAAACATACATGTAGTAGCATACTGAGGCAACAGAATGATTTTGTACAATATTCAGATATTCCTACGAAACACATACTTAGACTACACTAGAACATGCAATTGTGCAAAAATTAGCATTTATGGAACAGAAGTGCCATATCCTAAGTTATATGTATTATCTCACAAACAAGTCACATGAGCTGTTGCAGCTGAATTGTGAGTTGTTTCATTAAAGCCCAAGTTTAGTTTTGGGGATTTTTTGTTATTTGAAAGCTTTATGCCCCATAGTCATAACCCTGCAATAGTAGATTCTGAATGTCTTTAGTTTTTTTATATGAATTTATGAAAATGTCGGATTGTCGGGGGGGACCCCAGACATTTTTGACCACATTTTTACATTATAGAATCCAAAGGGTTAATAAGGCATTAATGTTATCCAAGTTATACCTCATTTGAAAGAGCAGAGTCTGCTCTTTCAGATGAGGTATAACTCATATAACCTTAACGCCTTATTAACCCTTTGGATGCTATTTTGTAAAAATATGGTAAAAATGTCGGGGTCCCCCCCCCCCCCCCCGAGCCCCGACATTTTCATAAATTCATATAAAAAAACTAAAGACATTCAGAATCTCTATTGGCAGGTTATGACTATTGGGGACATAAAGCTTTCAAATAACAAAAAATCCCCAAACTAAACTTGGCTTTAACTCAAATTCTAAAATTTTTGATATTTTCACTTTCAAGGAGCTGTATAAGTAATCACACAAACTAGTTCAGAAAGCATTTTCTGTGTTTTCATTAAATTGTTCCACTGATAAGTTTTAACATTTGTGAACAGCGAGGACATATGAAAGAATTTCCAATTATTTCCACAATATTGAAATCACCTTCAACATTACATCAAACTAACCTCCAATAAATTTGATAGATACAATAGCACCAAAATCACATTTCATTGGTTGTCTGGCAGAAGGGTCCCAGCATATGTTCCCAGCAGAAGGGCCTTAACAGTAAGTTTTCTCTAATTTGAGAAATATTGCCTTATTTGATATTTGCACTTATCAGACTGACAGAAGGATCTAAAAATATAACACTACTTCGATTTCATGTGAAAGAGCCAATGGTTTTTTACTTTTTACATTAGAAACAATATAGTGTAAAAGTCCTTCTGCCAGGAACATATGCTAGGGCCCTTTTGCCAAACAACTGATGATTTTATCAACAACTAGTGCATCCACTATATTCATTCACAAAATAACTTTATACCTGTGTTCCGTTACATCCGTCTTGATTTTGTTGATGACCTCTTCAGAAACTGGTTTTGTCAGATCAATGCCAAATACCTCAGCTCCAAGACGAAAGGGCTTCAGTTGGTACGGTACGCGGGACATTCTCATAAACATGTAAATACCTTCTGGGGAGAATGAAGGTAATAAACACTAATACATAGAATTGATTTGGAATGGAATAAAATAACATTATTGAATTAAATGAATTAAAAATTTTGAAGTCAACCCACTGAACTAAGAATGAGATATCTCAGGCAGAGATCTATTGTTATATATCAAATTAAAATTGTCTTCAATGAGTTCAAATGACATTCACATGTTTGTATACTGTGGTAATTTTCTAAAACATTTTCTATGACACAAGTACATAGTACTGGGGGGTGTTTCATAAAGCTGTTCGTAAGTTACGAACATGTAGCACAAGAAGGCAATCACCAGTCGTGCGTAAAGTAATTAGTAACTTACGAACAGCTTTATGAAACACCCCTCTGGAGTAATAACAAACGATGCACTTGAGGCACTGTGTTTTTCTAGTCTATTTTGCTTCTTCTGCAGTGTACAGTCCGTGTGTTCCCTGCCCCCACCCACCCCCCCCCCCCAAGTTTTTTTTTTTTTTTTTTAAATGGCCACATTGTAGCCCCCAAATATCTTTTAATTGTATTTTCAGAAAATTTATAGCTGAAAATCTCCTCTGCATATGACACCAAAGAGTCCGAAAATGGTTTCTGATTGAGTGACTTTTGTAAAGGACACAAAAAGTAGGTTGTGCAGGAATTGGCTCTCCACTTTGGGTAAGGTGAAAAGTTATCCATGTTTCAAGAGAGATGCAAGCAAAAGAAAAATCAGTTTTATATTTCATTTTCCATCACCTGACTTGGTGATTTTTTTTTTCATTTTGCTTTTTGTTTGTTTTTTTTGGTTAAAATGGCTAAAAAAAAGATGTACAAAACTTTGAAATATACACAGTTGCCAAAAACAATATTTTAATTGTCTTGTGTTATATCTCTGTTAAAGGGACTGAATCGTGGCCATCGACCGGCGCCTGATGAGAACAAAACTCAAGGCCGTCACCCTGTTCGCTAGCTTCGTTTCGAGTTACTTACGTAGTGTACAGTTCAGTGCACGCGGTGTAGTGTTTATTTCGTTGCAGTACTCAGCGGACTGCGATGGACGTACTCGCAAATGCGAAAGAGCCCGAATAATCGATTCGGCACGTTTCGGTAAATTTAGTAGGACCTCCAGTAATTTGCAGCTTTTCATTGGTCGTACTGAATACACGGTCCGCCAGTGCGCTGCTGCGTGCATCAAACTGGTTTCGCACAGCATCAACAGCCATGATTCGGTCCCTTTAAAGGTGATATGATTGATTACTTCCAAGAAAAGTGCACCTTTTTCATTTTTTTTAAAAGTTTTATTCAATTTCAATTGGACAAATAAACACCCTAGAATAGTTTGGAAAGTTATGCAGCCCTTGGCATGATATGCATGAATAAGCAATTAGTGGTAGTATTCCCCCCGACTATAATTTCAGATCTACAATGAAAGGAAATGGGTAGGTGAATCTGGTCAACTTGAGTGCTTATTTATTTATTCACAACATTGCAACTCAAAGAGTTGGATTAAAAATACAAAGTATGACAAGTACAACCATATGAGTAAAATACACGTTAGATCTAATTTACACCAAAATCTTGTATACATATAAATTATTAACACGGGGGGGATGTGACAGACATGAGAAAGCATTAAATCATCACTTTGAAGTACAGTTTTTTTAGGGCTTCATTTTTAGACCTAACCAAACAAAGACACTTGGAGCATGGAAGATTATGTAGCTCAGCCTGTGCTGTGGCACACCTACGTCCCAAGCAGAGCTATATGGACCACATATGCCCTCTACTGGAAAAAACGAACAAAGTTTGCACTGTGTGACTTGAATGCAATAGCAACTTTATAAAATTATTCTCGCAAAATTTAAATGCTGGACCCACTTTTCTGAAATGGCGAGTCCTAAAAAATAAAAAAATAATACGTCCTCTGTCACGGTGGATATATTATTATTAATAGCTGCTTTTTTTTTGTATGCATTACATTAATGTCACGTTTTATTTTTGTTGTTGTTGTTGATTATTATTATTATAGTTATTATTATCATTATTATCATTATTTGTTATAATCATTGATAATTTTTTTTGGTTTATGTCTTTGATTACATTGATTCAAACACATGAAAAAAAAGAAATGGTGAGTGTAAGTTAATTTTCATAACATATAATGTTTAACAGATCATAGACTAGCCACATCAAAGCAATATTTCAGTAGAGTGTTGTAAAAGACTGAATTTCTGATCAATTTTCTGTGCCATATGTCGGTGTATCGTATTACCGGACACTTTTTATTTGGATGCAGAATTCACACAATAAACTTGATTGATTTTCTTGAAAATCATATTTTTTAAATTCATTCAAATGTCTATATTAATATTTCAACAAAAAGGTAGAAAGTCACTTGATTAATCTGACGAAATCGGCAGTTGAACTAACCCCTTCAAAAATTTTCTTTATTTCGCGGCGCTGAAAATCGACCTGTATTGCCGGACACCGTGTTATGTCTATGGCAAACCGCAAAAGTCGCGTGAGAAGAAAATACACGGAAAACAAATGGCAAAATGACATTCTGAAAACAAGCTCGACAGCCATTCACTTTGCACGGGCATTAGGAAAATTGGATTATTTCATGAAAAAGGCATGTATTTGTCATAGATGTGTGAATTTTCTAAGTTTTTTTTGTGTTCTTACGATGCGTCATACATTTCTTGATCACCCCACTCGACTCGCACATTCGATACGCGTAGTCCCGCGCGTAGAACGCGCGTCCGGTAATACCATGCGTGGGCATACCTACATAGGAAAGGCCATCCATTAGAGTCTACTTTGTACACAAAAGTGTGAGTCTGTGCCTGTGGCTATATGTGTGTGACACTGACAGGTACAGGTTATGTACTAACACGACAAAACACATACGGGACTAACACTAGGTTCCGGTCCCTGAGTAATGTAATGTTTCACCAATTGCAATTTAGACCTCGCTTGACAAAATAAAAAGCCAATATATGTTGACACATGCATGCAATCTGATAGTACCTTCAGACAGGTGTCAACGTCAAATTCATTGCATGAAGGTCCAGTCAAACTTATCTTCAATAGTATACTGACGTCACCCAGAATTGTTCAATGCGTACGTCGTATGCAAACGACATTCCACCCAGTTTCCACCAGGTGCTATAGGTAAATGTGGAACACATTAAGCTTAATGAGCTCAAAGCAAAGATATTGTAAATGTAATTGGAAAATATTACTTTAATTTAAAGTATGTTTCATGATGAACCTTTTAAACTATGTTGTGATCAAATACCATAACGTTACAAATAACAAAAAAGCTAATTGCAGTGTTCCAGTTACCCAAATTGGACCCAACCGTGGTAACTGAACACTGGGTGGGGTAAGTGGAACAGGGTTTTATTTGCTTGCCAGGAACCTATTTTTCATACGCTGTTCACATTTAATAGAGCACTAGTTGCTTTAGCAGTAATTTTTGCAACAATAAAAAAAAATAATACAGAATGTCATTTTTATGTTTTTTATAGTGCAATGCAAAATTCGGGATTTTCTCCGTTTTTTACATCAACCTAGCAAAAAGTGGATTTTAGGTACAAATCCATTATTTTTTATCAATATACTTTGAATTTTGTAATTTTATATTCAAACCTCGAAAATTAACAAAGTGCCGTATTTATATTTAAACCCTAAAAATAATAATTACAAATGTGTTCGAAAATCAAATTCAGTCAAGCGTGTCCCACTTACCCCAAAGGGGATCCAGTTGCGGTACTGGAACACCCGTGTAAACAATTACCTCATTTACATGCTAATTTGCATATTTTTCTCTGATTTTTCGCTATTTACTTCCATTCTCTGCATTCATTTGATTATAGATAAAACACATTTTTCAATTTTTTCTGTGACTCCAAGAAATAAATATCAATCGATTTAAGCATTTTAATACACCCTTAAATTATTATTATTTTATCACCTTTGCCTCCTTTTTATGGTTGGTATCAAAATTTGACATTATCTGATCAATTCATGAGCAGGTAACCCAGTTTTGGTATGAAACGAAAGCAAATATATGGCGTTGGGATAAGTGGGACACTCGGTAGTATATTGCCAGATTTTATTCTTGATTGAGGCCAATATATTGTCCGTGTTCCAGTTACCCCACTGTTCCAGTTACCCCAATTTACAGATGTGGATAAATCGTCTTACTGAATTAAGGACAAACATGCATATCAAATATGAAATCCGATTTTTTTTTCCATCTATTTATATACTGTAACTTTTTATTCTTATCTAATAAATAATTCATCTACATGTAGATTCTAATACAACATATCTCTAACTTAGTACCCTATTTGGGAACATTGGGCGTCGCGATCCATATTGGGGGGGGGGGGGGTCAAAAGCGAAAAAATGCCCAAACTTTTCGGCGCTCTACGTTCCAAATTGTAATACGGAATTTTCACAATTTTGTATACGGTTTTTATGCCACGTTTAAGGGTTTTATAGTGCTTTACAATGCTTTTTAAAACATATATTTGCATTGCATATTATGAATTTTTCAAGTTGTCAAAATTATTGGGGT
>JZLH01S0043522.1:28696-39639 GCA_001188425.1 Eucidaris tribuloides
TCGGATGATTATCCAAACGTGTCCTCTTATATACGCCCATACACGTAGGTGTGTGTGTATGTAATGTGTGTGTGTGTGTGTGTGTGTGTGTGTGTGTGTGTGTGTGTGTGTGTGTGTGTGTGTGTGTGTGTGTGTGTGTGTGTGTGTGTGTGTGTGTGTGTGTGTGTGTGTGTGTGTGTGTGTGTGTGTGTGTGTGTGTGTGTGTGTGTGTGTGTGTGTGTGTGTGTGTGTGTGTGTGTGTGTGTGTGTGTGTGTGTGTGTGTGTGTGTGTGTGTGTGTGTGTGTGTGTGTGTTTGTTTAAGGGGGAGCGTTGTAATGAATATGACGCTATAACATACAACAAAGAAACATTGCGTTTAATTCTGTAGATTTTAAACTGAACAGTCGAACCGAGATAAAACGTGTTAAAAGTTGCTTGAATATTTAGGTTTTGTCATTGGCCTACAAAGCAAAAGGTCTGCATTCCCCTGCCCCACCCGAGATCGAACATTTATGCCCCACTACCCCAGGGCTATCCATTAGTCACAGTGAGATTATACCACGCGTGGAACACTTGTTCGGTTATTAATATTTTTATGTTCCTTTTTATGACTCCATTCCCTGTGTCCACGAACCATTTAGCTCGGTTAATGATCTTATACTTTCTCGAACTGCCAGGAGAGGATAAGCCCGCTTATGGTTTTAGTTCCGTCTCGTCCCCAGGCAGAATTGATATGCAAAACATAAATGGGAAGAAACAGATTACGACTTTAAAAAAGCACGTTTAGGTCATGCAATGATTATAGGCATGATGTTTTACAATAAGATTATACACAAAACATAACGCACAGGGCTTTCTACTGTATAAATACGGGTATTTGACTAAAAAAGACATCGAACTAAAATGGTCATGTGTCCAAGGATTCAACAGTCTATTAATTTGGTAAAGCCCTCAACAGTTGATCGTAATAGAAAGTTATAAATAAATCCGAATTAAGATTAAGGTTTAAAGGTATTACCCTACTTCGAGCAATCACATATGAACAGATTGCACACAGATTTTTCCACCCAATTCTTTGTAATACAGAAGTATGACGTATGATGGGATATGTGAAACGTCCACATAAATAGATTGATAACTGATAAATGGACAGTCAAACAGAAGGGAGACGGAATTTAGATAGAAGCTCTTCAAAATTGTACAGTAAATAGATATAACAATATATAAATTATGGGTGTTAGAAAGGTAGATAGATATATAGATAGATAGATAGATAGATAGATAGATAGATAGATAGATAGATAGATAAACATACATACATACATGCATACATAAAGGCAGGTATAGATAAAAGATTAATACTTATAAATATGTATAGTATACTACTATTGTAAAAAAAAAAATCGTGTTTTGCACGTTTAACGGGGTTTTGACCAAAATAATAATTGACTTCAAGGCAATTGTCAATGTGACATGAGGTTGAGAAATACTTAGATGTTTGCATAAATTTAAAGCCCAGGTATAATTTTGGTAAATGGTGAAAATGATGTCCCTTTGTTAGTGTACTTTTTTAGTGTCCTAAAAATCACCCGCTTGAAAATGCTATCATGTTTGGTTTGAGAAATAGATGAAAACCGTTTTGCCATACGAAATGTACATACGGCTTCCTGCTCTAAAATGTTTAAACTTCACAATTTGTCACTAAAACAATTACCAGTTGTTCTTTAATGTTTTCTGATCTCTGGGGTGACATTTGAATACTTTATAAAAGATTGAAATAAAGAAAAATGCTCGGTTTAAAACGTTGTGTCTTTTTTCTGATCTGATGAATATTCATGAGTCTGAAAATAAATATATCTAGCCTGAAGTGCAATTTCCAATGCACTGCAAAAGTTACCCCTCTTCGCCTCAAGGGGAAATTACAAGGAAGTAGTAATTGTTTAGAAATCAGAAATTGCCTATAAATCCAACCTAAAACCATCCCTTACGGGGCCAAAATATACCGAGAAACAAACTCCGAATACGTAATTGGTCTAGGTATTTTCATGAAGAGGGGAAACTATGTGGATCATTATACTTGGAAACAACTCGCTTAAGAATCTATCTTTGCAGTGTAAAATGTAACAGGATACCGCGTAGGACGCAAAAAAGAGGTTAGACAAAAATACATGTAGATGTAATATAATTAGATCCATACCTGGCATACGGTACGTGAAAGTATAAAATCTACTAACTTTTGCATTGATTTTTTAAAAGGTGATTTATAAGATGAAATTGCGAAGTATTTAAGGAAGTAATAATATATCTGTTTTATCACAAGGGAAATCAAAATCTGTATAATATATCAATCTATCTCTTACTTGTTACTTTTATGGGTTTTTTTCTTATAATGGGCACATCAATCAATCATATTATGTGTCCTTTCATATGCTTTACACAGCTTCATCATCTTCGTTTAAGTTTAATTTCGTCTTGTTTGTTACCTTTTTTTAAACAAAAAAATTGTTGATTTCAGAATAAATTTCATTAGAAATTGGGTTAAATAGTAACCGACCGTATTCCTGTCCTTTTGCTTATTCCATCTTCACCTACATTGGGTAAACAGGAAATCATTGAGACAAAAATTAAATCTCGAATTCCATTCTAAAAAGTATGATATACAACATTTATATACCGTCTTTTACAGATTTTTTTTTTGGCGCTGTATGCTTGATAAAGTAACGTCAATATAAGTTTTTAAAGTATACTTAACAGAGCGCATTCGATCACAACATACTTATATTATTGCATGCTCTGTCGATAAACAATATCTAAAGAAATTTGGTTTGATTGAAGCGACATAAGCTAATCATATCATTTGTTTCCATTCAAATCATGCATGGTGATACATTTTTTAAAATAAGATTGTTTATACAGTATCATGTTTCCAACTGACAAAAAATCCCTAACATCAATTGATTAAATTTTTCAAAATCAAAAATCTCCAACTCTCGTGTGTTAGGTTTCCCGTATAACGAGATTTGCCCAAAACTCCAATTCATTTTTTCTACAGTGAACGAAAGGTAATTATCAAATGCATGATGTGGTATTGTTTGGTGACATTTTGACTGAAACGAGGCGGAAATAAAGATTAAATATCATATGGAGACTAAAAAATCATATGAAATGGATACATTTTCCGTCGAGATACTTAGGAAATCAAATTTACTTCAATAAAGCTTTCAATGCAATTAAGCCTGTATGACGTTGCAACGCCGAATGGCCATCGAACTGCAACCCGTACAAGCTAATGGTGTACTGGTTAGGAGCAAGGACTGGATAAACCTTGTCGATCTGATATTGTATGTTTTGGCTGAAATTGCAATTTATCAGACGATGAATGTGGTCAAAATTGATATTAAAATAATGCGAAAAAAAGATGTTCCGTTTCTTTTCAGCTTTTATTTCCAAGCGGAATACGACAAAACCGCCCCTTTTAAGACTACCCGTACGCCCCATGGGCGCATACGGATATTTTTGTGCAATTAGCAGTGGAACTGGCTGTCACTTTATGAGGAATCAAGAACGGAGAAACCTGCCAAATTATAATGAAGAAGGTTCAACTAGCTCACTTTTCGTTGACATATAATCGATGCCAGTCGCATATCTGCAGACACATTACATGCTATAGTTACTGCTAAGTGTTCACGGTTCATATCAAAAGTATGGTCCTTCATGCAGAGACTATACTGTACAATTAGATAAGTCTTGCCATACGCGCACGCACGCACACACGCGCGCGCGCGCACGCGCACACACATGTGATTAACAAGTTTATAGAAACACTAAATGTGAACATTTTAACCATCTTTTTAAGTGCACCTAAAAAAATGTGGTCTTTATTTGGGATGAACGAGAAAAATAGATAAAATGAGGTCTATCTCATGTATCTTATTTCATTTCTCACTCCGTATGTATTATAATAGATAAGTAAAAATAACTGTAAGAGTTAGCAGTATGTCTTCATTGCCAAGGATAAATTCAGAATAAAATTCGAGATATTAGAGCTGCAAACTAAATTGTCTTGGAACTAGAACTAGTGGTTAAAGTAAGAGTGTTGAATAAAGATTTATCTTCAAAAATCATGAACTCAACAGTCTTGAAATGTCTCGGTTAAAGTATTGAAGACGGTCAAGCAGAGCAAAATGTACCAACTGTAACATCACTGATTCTTATACGCGTTATATTCTTTCAACTTGTGGAAGAACCGTCATATATTTATTCTGCAAGAAGGTGACATCATGTAATATAATATTTGCAAACATGTATGTATTAGAAATGGCATGTATGCACCAAACGATTTGCACTATTAAACTGAACAAATGACTGGTGTTTAGTATGATGTGTGCGTTCACGGTATCTCTGTCTTACACATTACACATTCTCACTTTTTTACGGATCCTCGTGAGAAAAGAGTGAATATTTGAAGTATGGAGGCATATTTCCATCTGACAATTGCGAGAAATACAAATTATTGATCGTGTAAATGTTAAGTACTGGTGAACTTCTGCAGAACCAAACATCCATATCACTTTTCTTCGAAAGAGGATTGGTTGGAGGTTTCTCGACAAGTCAACAAGAGTTGACACGAAAATATCCGGAGGTTTATATACCACGCTGCGTTAAACAGATCCACAAAAAAGTCTTGGGGACAAAATATGAATTACTATTGTTAATCGCAATGTCAGCAGTTTCACATAAATCCACACGTCTAAAAATATCTTTTGTAAATATGGTCTAAGCTGTTTGGGTCTGTGTATAGATGCAGGATCAGGTTACGGCACGTGAAATATCAGAGGGCATTCGTTAAAGCTCGGAGGCATTGCCTTGTCGCCGAACTCCGAATCCCAATTTGCACTTTGAGAAGAGAAGATCAGCGAATAGATAAGCTTAGGATGTTGCAATATTATCATGACTGTACCCATCTCACTTAATTCTACATCCGTCCGCAGGGGCGACTTGACAAAGTATTCTTTGGTTCCGTGGTCAATTGCAAGGGTGTATCAAGGATTGGGGGGGGGGGGTGCATCCCGACATTTCCAATGCATATACCTTTTGGTCTGTCCATGAAAATGCAAATTCGTAGAAAAATTCAAAGTAAAGTAAAGTTAATTATCCTATACATGTTCTTTTGAAAATTTTATAGAATAACGTATTTTTTTTTTAAATTGCATGTGTTTTATACAAAGATAGAATATTTGGTTAACGCCGTATGGACGTTAAATTTCGAATATAGCCATTGACCAGAATAGTACACTTTTAGTGTTGCAAATATGTTTCATGCATCAGTGAGAAGTGTACACCTTACAATTGTTTATGTAGTATATACAAGAGATTAATTATTAGGTGTCTCTCTTTATTTACATATAGTAACTGAATCATTCCCCATAGTGATCATCTTTTATTTCATTAATGATTTTCACGCAACTCATGGCACCACAAATAGGATTATTTTGGACCAAATCCTATAGAAAGGTCGAAGGTATACCTGTACAGGGTCATAAAATTTAGAGACTCAATTAAGTACAAGAGTTACATTTAAGCCGATATATCAGGTTTCCAGCACTTTATTTCGATGAAGTGTAGTGGGTGCTGGAGTTATTTTTCTCCCGATACCGTAACAGCGTTATATCTTACCAACATATGAGGTAATAAGGTTAATCTGCCTTACTGAAGTGTAAACTCACCACGATTGAATCCAAGCCAGAAACTCTGAAAATCATTTATCGACATTCCGCCACTGAAGACGCATTTCATAATATCCCTAAATTATCGACCAAATGACCAAATATAATGACTCAATACTGAAATGAGTAGTGTAAACTGACTGGGTCAGTTCTTTTTAGTCAGTATATGCCTAATGAGTTTTGTACAAGTAAAAATAGCAATGCCCCTTAATTATTCTGTATTGACTACTCCGATAATTGCTAAAGACATCAAAGATTAATAGTGCTTCTATGACTACGCTGTACCATTAATCGCAGCCGCAATACTGCGATTAAACTTTTGACCCTATACAGGCCCAATTTTATTACCAAATATCATTCAGGGATATTTGTAAATGTAATTAGATGGATTGATTGTTTAGAGAACTAATTCATCCACTTTAAACTTAACGCAGTCCGACATCCACTTATACCCACTCGAACACTCGTTCAGAAAGGGTAAAAAGGTCAGGTAGATTTTGTTTATCCGAAACGAAAGGAGAAACAAAATTTAACGAGTATAAACGACAGCCCCTGTCCATCCCACACACTTTCGGCATACCATACCAGACAAACCGCGATGACAATGGAGCTGTAGCTCGCATCGTCTTCCTTATGAAAGCGAGGGCATTCCAGCCCTTTTTCATCGCGGTTTGTTCGGTATGGCAAGTGAGACGCAAGATTATCTCGGCGTTCCGATGACCGCCGTTGTTGAAAAATTGGACAATATGGGAAATTGCATTGCCTCCGAAAAATGGCCCTAGAATCAAAACGCCTTACTCAAAATCAATGATCTTGGTATCATTGTATTGGAAAAAGCATGTTCTAACCAACGAAATAAAAATTAATGACATTTTGCCGATAATGGTGAAGAAACTAGCGATCATACTCGTAGCATTCTTTCTAGGCCACCCTGTATAAAAAAAAGTTTGTTTCAGGATAATTTTTGTCACAAAAGCAGGACCATTTTGGGGTGTTAATAAACACCTTTAGGACCAACAAAAGGATGCGTCAGCACCGTTTCGGCCAAAATGGTGTTCGTAAGAACCTTTCTTATTCTGATAGGTACCAAATTTGGTGCTGTTATTGTGAGAAAATAAGAACCTTTTGCAAACCTTTTTCTTTGAGTGCAATACAGTGCGTCCCCCCCCAAAAAAAATGGTCCAATCGGAAATTATTTTTTAATATATGAAAATCGTATACAACCTAGTCAAGTTGGATATTGCCATAAATCTAAAAGACCATACTTTCCGGAGCAATTTATTTCATTTCATTTGGTTGTGTCAATCCTGAGATATATTGAATTTTCTGCAATGACGCAAAATCGCGTTTGTCCCAGTATACTGTATGTGCCGTACATGTGCATGCAGTTTCTGCACATTGTTTTAACAAATAAATTTATAATGAAAGTGTGAAAAGTATTGTGTAATCGTTCAATTTAGCAATTTAGGTGAACGAATCGATTTTTCAGGTTGTACATGTCTAATTTCCTATTATTTCCAGTACAAAGGAGGTACATAACTTTGACAAAAGGGCTACAATGCAAATCATTATGATGTCAGTGTGAATGCAGTCTGTTAAACAGAAGATATGAACATGTGCAATATCATTTTAATGCCTAGTAAGGGTTATTTGTATTTGATTTTTTATTTACTAAATAATCAGAAATAAACACATTGAAAGAAAAAATGCATTTGTTATTTGTTTTATTATTGACTTTTGTAATTCATTTATTGTGAGTTCTGTAGGTAATAATACAACCAACTCAGTTATTATTATGACCAATACACAAAAGTGGGACAAACGTGATTTTGCCTGACTGCACAAAACTTGTAAAAGCAAACTGAATGGGAGTACGTTTATCAAAAAAAAAAATTATTATGATTTAATATGATACCTTTTGAGAAAATTACATACTTAGGTTAGTAAGGTTGAGCGCACCTGTATCATGTTGCTGCTCCCAAAAGCTCTTGGTTCGTGCGGGTATTTTATGTGTACTAGTTTGTTTTTCCATGATTTTAGAGTGAGAAGTGACTGATAGTGCAGCAGAGACCCTACTGGACAACTTTGGAGGAAATCTGGCAGCGATTTCAACTGTATTTAACTGAATGTTTTTTGCTACTTTTTGGTCTCTCTGGCATAGACGTAGACATCTTGCATGCATGCATGGACTCACAGCCAGCCAAGTTCAGCCTTTATCAAGCTCAGGATTAATCCCAGGATTAATCCTTTCACAATAGTGTACGGACTGCAAGCTCATGACCAACAACAATGGGGACTTTCACATTGATTGTAGCGTTAGGTCTGAGCTTATTCATACTGGATGTTAAGAATGCTGCTGCATTAATTTGTACACACATGCAAGCACAAGACAATTCGGCTGCCATCTTACTTCTACCAAAGTCATTTTCTTGGAACTAGGATATCATATTATAACAACAGTTCTTCGACTTTCCAGCAGCGACTGATCATCGCAGGCGATGTGCAGATTAACCCTGGACCTTCGATGCAGAATCTACAGGGTGATCAACAACGTCGAGAACATCGCCTTATACCGGAACTTACCCAGCCAATAGTGTACGATCGCGAATCACTCTTGAATCTGAACCGGAAGGGACTTCGTGTATCACCCACTGTCTGGAAAACAATAAACTCACTTGGTATCCACTCCTACAGGCGTACAAGAAGGGGTACGAGAGGAGGAAAAGTGAAACACCGTCACGACAGGAACCTCAATGAATGTAAGTCTGCATCTGTGCCGAATTACTCTCAAATTCCTGTTATCATTTCAAATAGACATTATGCGCAACAGTGTTTGAGTTTCCCTGGCAATAACCACAGTAGAACACTTCGCGAAATACCACTACCCCCTCTTGCTAAGCAGTTTAGAGTGTTAGACTTGCCTTCACTCTTCCTTACAAACGCACAATCACTGGTGAATAAATTTGATGAAGCAGAAATAATATTCCGCCAAGAACATGTGGATGTCGGAGTAATAACGGAAACTTGGTTTACCCCATGTATGTCAGACAACCAGCTAAACATCACGGGCTACAATGTATTCTACAAATGCCGTGATCACAAACGAGGAGGAGGAGTAGCGATTTATGTGAGAGATGGAATACCTATCCGAAACCTCGATAGCATTCCTGTTCCTAATGACTTAGAATGTACTTGGATTCTACTGCGCCCTCCAAGACTTCCGCGTGGTATTTCAGCGTTGGCAGTGTGTGCAGTATATATCACTACGGATCCCCCAGGAGAGAGATAAGATCTCCACACTACATCAGCATACTATAGTATTGGTCTGATATATCCACTGTAAACAACCTTCAGCTCCTCACAACTAATCCAAACCGTTTCAGTGACTGCAGCATAAAAAGCCTTTTGTTCGCTTTCTGTACAATACATTTACAGTTACTGTCCCACTTAAGATCATTTTGTAACCACAGGCCCAGTATTTTGCTTCAGATACATATGCTAGTTGTTCTAACCAATCATTAAATCTGTGCGTGGGGGATTTTTCTGGAAACAATATTGAAGTGCTGTGCATTTGGATGGGTTCAGTTTGAGATGGTTGTCATCTGCCCACTGTTTGAAATCATCTATAATCAGACTGTAAAGAACCCCGACTTTACAGTGACGATTTTCTGCAAACGTCAGGTCATCAATGTATTTCCAGTACTTGTTTTTAGAACTTTTGGCAGCATCATTTATGATTATTTGAAAGGCTATAGGCCAAGTTTTGTGGGACTCCACCATTAAGGTAAACAAGTCAGAGAGAGTATTATTGTAACTACACACTCTGTCTGTTTTGAATAAAATCACTGATCCATGGAATAATACACCTGCCAACACCAATACTGATAATTTTGAATTAGGAGTTGTGGTCAACAAGATCAAATGCCTTGGAAAAATCTGTAAGGATAACTGTTCCAACATTGTTTTGCCTATCAGCTCCTCAAACAAAAAGTGAACTAGGTCAACCAGACAATGAGATGTTGAAACACCCTTAACATTACCAAACTGCCGTGGGTCTATTTCACGATGAATGTCATCAACCATCCAACGTGTCACAAAGTCTTCAGCTATCTTAGCAAATACTGGAGGTGATACAGTCTAAGTTTATCCAGACTTGCAGGGTGTTGTTTGGGACTGGCACACAATGGCCTTCTTCCACTGACTAGCCAGTGCCCTCATTGTAAGAACTATTGAGGATATGGGTAAGTGGAATGCTTAACTCATATCAAATTCTTTGCCTAATTTTGGTGGAAATTTGTCAGGTCCACTAGCTTTGCAGATTTCAATTTGTAAGTTTACATAGACTTCCACATGGTTTTAAAATGGGGACCGGTTTTTCAGCAGGTAAGTAAGCTGGAAGCTTAGATGTATCCATGGGATCTAGTTCTGACGACACTCCTGCAAACCTGGAATTGATTGCATCCGCTTACACTTTACAGTCGTTTGTATCAATACCGTGTACATCAACATTCAGATTACGTTTGTTAGAGTTTGTCATTATCTTTATTTGCCGGTGCTACTGCGTGGATCTATACCTGTAAATTTCTTATTCGATTCGCATAGTAAGATATCTTGGCCTTAGCAATTTCTCGTTTTACCAAATTTCTGAGTTTGCGCCAGTTTTGGTTTCTAAAAGAAAAAGCCCTTTGCGTCTGAAATCAACTTTTTGATACGTGGCGTACACCACGATTTATCGCTATTATATGAACAGTTGTTTCCTTCACTGGAAAATAAAGATCAATTGCCCTATCTATTTTATTGTAAAACACATCAGTTTTTTCCTGTGTAGTTGCGCAATTAAATACATCATCACTCCATCCCAGTTTGGATCCACGACCCAAATGAGCGGATACCAGAATCCGAGATTGGTCGAGAAGATTTAGTTTTGAAAGTGTTCACAACCCTATGTTCACGTGGTTTCCACAAAATACAATTGTGGTCACTACTACCAATAGGAGACAGTACAACAGGATTGTTATAACAACTTTTAACACGAGTGTTGGTCAGAATGAGATCAAGAGTTGCTTCACCACGAGTGTGAAAGTCAACTATTTGTTCAAGATCATTACCTCTAATTAAATGGTATATGTTCATAGATTGAAGTCACCCAATATAACAATACCTATATCAGGATTATTTGTCCGTAAAAGGTCCACACTGAGTAGTATGTTCTTCCAACAACTTCTGATGTGGGGCGT
>JZLH01S0043522.1:39664-59202 GCA_001188425.1 Eucidaris tribuloides
CGCTCATCAAATTTATTCACCAGTGATTGTGCGTGTAAGGAAGAGTGAAGGCAAGTCTAACCTCTAAACTGCTTAGCAGAGGGGAGTGGTATTCCGAAGTGTTCTATGTGTTATTGCCAGGGAAACTCAAACACTGTTGCGCATAATGTCTATTTGAAATGATACAGGAATTTGAGAGTAATTCGCACAGATGCAGACTTACATTCATTGAGGTTCCTGTCGTGACGGTGTTTCACTTTCCTCCTCTCGTACCCCTTCTTGTACGCCTGTAGGATGTGATACCAAGTGAATTTATGTTTTCCAGACAGTGGTGATACACGAAGTCCCTTCCGGTTCAGATTCAAGAGTGATTCGCGATCGTACACTATTTGCTGGGTAAGTTCCGGTATAAGGCGATTTTAAACACAACAAAAGATGTAATTCCCCGCCTTGTTTCAAAAAATACACTACTTTTTTTACTAAAACAGTTTTTAGCCAAATAATTTGCATCGAGTGTTCCGGCATCACTGACTAACTTCTCTGTGAAAATTTGATTGAATTTGTCAAGTCGTGCATGCAAGCGAGCATTGCAAAGCAGCAAGTGTAAATCTAATTCAGAAGCATATGTAAATTTTTTGGCAGCTGACATTTTGACAATTCCACAAAAGTGCCCCAACAAACTCCTGGGACAACCCTGGATAGAAGGACCAATTATTATTTAATTAAAGTTTTGCATTACTCAAACAAAGGAAGGTTTCCTGAACCCACATAAATCACAAACAGGCCTTCCCGATTTAAAGTTCCATAAAGTTTTTACCTATTTTCCAGGGAAACTCCAATTTTTATTATGAAGAAGCAGAAATAATATTCCGCCAACAACATGTGGATGTTGGAGTAATAACGGAAACTTGGTTCACCCCATGTATGTCAGACAACCAGCTAAACATCACGGGCTACAATGTATTCTACAAATGCCGTGATCACAAACGAGGAGGAGGAGTAGCGATTTATGTGAGAGATGGAATACCTATCCGAAACCTCGATAGCATTCCTGTTCCTAATGACTTAGAATGTACTTGGATTCTACTGCGCCCTCCAAGACTTCCGCGTGGTATTTCAGCGTTGGCAGTGTGTGCAGTATATATCACTACGGACTCCCCACATCAGAAGTTGTTGGAAGAACATACTACTCAGTGTGGACCTTTTACGGACAAATAATCCTGATATAGGTATTGTTATATTGGGTGACTTCAATCGTATGAACATATACCATTTAATTAGAGGTAATGATCTTGAACAAATAGTTGACTTTCACACTCGTGGTGAAGCAACTCTTGATCTCATTCTGACCAACACTCGTGTTAAAAGTTGTTATAACAATCCTGTTGTACTGTCTCCTATTGGTAGTAGTGACCACAATTGTATTTTGTGGAAACCACGTGAACATAGGGTTGTGAACACTTTCAAAACTAAATCTTCTCGACCAATTCTGGATTCTGGTATCCGCTCATTTGGGTCGTGGATCCAAACTGGGGACTGGAGTGATGTATTTAATTGCGCAACTACACAGGAAAAAACTGATGTGTTTTACAATAAAATAGATAGGGCAATTGATCTTTATTTTCCAGTGAAGGAAACAACTGTTCATAATAGCGATAAATCGTGGTGTACGCCACGTATCAAAAAGTTGATTTCAGACCGCCAAAGGGCTTTTTCTTTTAGAAACCAAAACTGGCGCAAACTCAGAAATTTGGTAAAACGAGAAATTGCTAAGGCCAAGATATCTTACTATGCGAATCGAATAAGAAATTTACAGGGTATAGATCCACGCAGATAGCACCGGCAAATAAAGATAATGACAAACTCTAACAAACGTAATCTGAATGTTGATGTACCAGGTATTGATACAAACGACTGTAAAGGTAAAGCGGATGCAATCAATTCCAGGTTTGCAGGAGTGTCGTCAGAACTAGATCCCATGGATACATCTAAGCTTCCAGCTTACTTACCTGCTGAAAAACCGGTCCCCATTTTAAAACCATGGGAAGTCTATGTAAACTTACCAAATTGAAATCTGCCAAAGCTAGTGGACCTGACAAATTTCCACCAAAATTAGCCAAAGAATTTGCATATGAGTTAAGCATTCCACTTACCCATATCCTCAATAGTTCTTACAATGAGGGCACTGTGCCTAGTCAGTGGAAGAAGGCCATTGTTGTGCCAGTCCCAAAACAACACCCTGCAAGTCTGGATAAACTTAGACCTGTATCACTCTCAGTATTTGCTAAGATAGCTGAAGACTTTGTGACACGTTGGATGGTTGATGACATTCATCGTGAAATAGACCCACGGCAGTTTGGTAATGTTAAGGGTGTTTCAACATCTCATTGTCTGGTTGACCTAGTTCACTTTTTGTTTGAGGGAGCTGATAGGCAAAACAATGTTGGAACAGTTATCCTTACAGATTTTTCCAAGGCATTTGATCTTGTTGACCACAACCTCCTAATTCAAAAAGTTATCAGTATTGGTGTTGGCAGGTGTATTATTCCATGGATCAGTGATTTTATTCAAAACAGACAGCAGTGTGTACGTTACAATAATACTCTCTCTGACTTTGTTACCCTTAATGGTGGAGTCCCACAAAACTTGGCCCTATAGCCTTTCAAATAATCATAAATGATGCTGCCAAAAGTTCTAAAAACAAGTACTGGAAATACATTGATGACCTGACGTTTGCAGAAAATCGTCACTGTAATAGTCGGGGTTCTTTACAGTCTGATTTAGATGATTTCAAACAGTGGGCAGATGACAACCATCTCAAACTGAACCCATCCAAATGCCAAGCACTTCAAATATGTTTCCAGAAAAATCCCCCACGCACAGATTTAATGATTGGGTTAGAACAACTAGCATATGTATCTGAAGCAAAAATACTGGGCCTGTGGTTACAAAATGATCTTAAGTGGGACAGTAACTGTAAATGTATTGTACAGAAAGCGAACAAAAGGCTTTTTATGCTGCAGTCACTGAAACGGTTTGGATTTAGTTGTGAGGAGCTGAAGGTTGTTTACAGTGGATATATCAGACCAATACTATAGTATGCTGATGTAGTGTGGAATTCTGGAATCACGAAAAAACAGGCTAATGAAATTGAATCTGTACAAAAACGTGCATGTAGAATAATGTTAGGCCCAACTCATTCCTCGTATCACGATGACCTCAATGTATGTACACTTGAGTCACTGGAGATGAGAAGAGAGGCACACTGCCATAAATTTGCGAAAGAGCTTGTATCTAATGAAAGGACAAAGTCCCTGTTACCCCCAACCCGATTTCAAAGTCATGGCAGAAAGCTGAGGAACAGCAAGAAAATTTCTCAACCATTGTGCAGAACTACCAGGTTTAAAAAGAGTCCAATACCCTACTTCATTGACCTCCTGAATAATGAATGATTTCAAAAGTACATGAATGTGCCCTCCTTCTTATCGCCAGTGAATGCATAATGTAACATATAATGTATTTCATTTCGCAATGTTGCAATCCCACCCATCTATCTTTTTTTCTTGTATTGATTTGAATATGGGGGAGGGGGGGGCTTCAAATATCAAATCATATTAATTCAATCAGATGGGTTAACTTATTTCTATGTTAATTATTTGGGCTATTATTCTCATTCAGTTTAGTGTGTTAACTTGATGGGGGGGGGGGGCTATACACATGTCAACTATTATATGCCGTTTACATGTATATACATGTATGCTGTCTATCGTCTATCATAAATTACAACTTCCAATACCATAATTGCAATAATCCCTCTTCCTGTTTCGGTTATTAATAGGGGGATATGTGTAGGCTAATCTGCAATTATGTGTCCTGTATCATGACTTCATTTGATTTGTTTTGTTTTGAATTTATCTGCTAATTTGTGTACTAGAATTATTTTTTTTTCTTCGATTTAACTGTGTGTGTGTGGGTGGGGGGGCTGTATTCATGTCTATTGGATGGGAGTATTTACATGTATGTGTCTTTTATCATACTTCATTACATTATTACATGGGCTATTAATACTTAAATTACAATTTCCATACGTGCAATCAAACCTGTCTTTATCACATTAAAATGGTTGGGGGGGGGCGTGGCTTGCACATGCCAAGTGGATGGGCTAATTTATTTATCCTCTGTCATATGAAATTAAATTAAATTCATACATGTTTATTTATATTTATTTTGGATTTTACATTCATGTGCACCTCAATTTTTATTTCTTAACTATTTTAACTATATAATGTTTTAATTAGTGCGCGTCCGTTTTGCTGCCGATCTTTATTTCATTTAATTTAATTTAATTCAATTTAACTGGGGTGGGGAAGGGAAACTGTTTATTTGCCAAATGTTCGGGCCTATTTGTGTGTCTTTTATTTTCATAAATGTTTGTATGTACTTGTGTAATTATTTTGATGTCCCAATTGTATTTTTGTTTGCATTTTTTAATTGAACATGTATGTATGAATTTGAATATTTTTTAATTGTAAAGCTCATGCAATTTGGCCTTTGGCCACGAAGTGAGATTAATAAATATACCTATCTATCTATCTATCTATCTATCTATCTATACTTTAAATATTTTTCTCCCGATTGGACCATTTTTGGGGGACACACTGTATAGTAAATGACACCAGTTTGTGAAAAAAAGGTGTTGATAAAATTTTGGTCTGGTAAAGAAAGGAAGGAAACGAACAGATGAAAAATGGGAACACTAAGAGGTGCGAGAATATACAGTATTTGAATGATTTATGAAGATATTTTTTCGACAGTTCGGTCAGAAATTATATCCTGTATAAAGCTTTCGTAATCTAAAAACGCAGTTTTGCCGATTACAGCAGCCGATCGTTTGTTAGGGCAGGAATAAGAACGAGTCTCAAAGCACAACTTTCTTTGCACTGTTGCTACTGTTCAAAAGCATCCATTTCATTTAGCTCAGTTCAACGTTCGCAAATTTGTCACGCTAGAACAATTATGGTTATTTTGTCAGCTGTGCCAGTTCTAATCCGATGTATAATTGAATATTCATCATCATTTCTGCTCAGATGGATTTGTGAGACGTATCCGTTTTTACAGTACCTTTCACGAAGACGAATTTGTCTTGTTTCCCCACAATCTGTTGTGAAAAGACAACGTTATTTTAAAGCATTTGTTTATTCTTATCACTTATTAAACGATTCTGTTATTTCAAAACATCTGTAGACACATTTTCGTCCTTAGGAAGCGACTGCAGGCAACATAAATAATTATATAATAAAACTTTTATGTTTCATTCATATTTATTTTTGGCATATTTTATCAAGCAAATAAGAAGACAATGTGACCTATCACGCAACATTAACGGCGGCAATAGTGCGCGCACGTTCCAAGAAGGTGACAAGAAGGTTATTTTCATTTAATTACATGTATGTGTAAACCTGCAGGATAAAATTGTTCTGGAATCTATGTGTGAATGTTACAGATGCATGATGTGGATCGGAAGAAGCTCATAAGTCGTGACTTAGCCTTCAAACGTGACCACCCTCTTGACACCATCTAGCACGTACACAAATTTGGTCCAGCTGGGTTCAGCTTGGATTTTTACCTGCATAGCTACAGTGTATTCAAGTCGTGAGACCTCCATGCATGCACGCACGCCCGCACGGTATATAGGAAAGTGACAAAGGCCATACTATTGACGTTCATGTACAGACATGCACGCGCGTATTGTCTTTACTCGCAACCAATAGTCTAGTTCAAGAGACCAACACTTCCCATAGTACAATGAACAGGGATTACATGTACATACACAGACCTTAACCTTGAATGCAGGTGGATTTCTAAGGAAAGCTGACACGGATTACTGGAAAATTCCTTCGCAGAACAGAAAAAAAAACTTGAATCACGAGAATTGGCATGCATAACATATGTACCGTCCTGCATAATCCATGGCATGCAGTAGGCCTACAATTTCACTTTTAACCAAACCATCTAGATACACAGTTTTGTGTATAATAAAGCACTTAAAAATTACGAAAAAAGTATTGTGCATTTTTTTTTATTTGGGCCCGGATTTGGGTCACACTTTTCACGGTCAACCTGCGGTGCTGTACAAGCTTAGTTTTGTGACCTGTTTCATTCTGTTTTCTTTATGTATTTCATTCATCTATATTTAGAAGAACCAGGTTGATTTATTACTGCAGTGAATTACACTGAATAACAACTGTGTTTGTTTAACATTAATGAAAATATATATTTATCAATATACACAGGAGGTATACAGTTCCACCTGTGGGACAATTCTAAACGGTTTCTAAAGTTTACTGTAAATCATTTGAATAAAAGCTTTCAACGAATTCTTGAAACTGTTCCACGACTTATATTGGTTACTACTTGAACTTCTACTTTAGATTGAAGTATTTCACGAAAGAACAGTAGCCAACATGCCTATTGCTGAATAGTTTTATAATATTCATGTTTATAGCATCTATTATTACGGACAACTTTCTTCTCGACATAATTTCCACATTAGTATAAACAAAAAACGAAAGAGGAAAAACGACATCAACGCACTCAGGAGCTGTTTCTCCTCCTCGTTTCGCAACCACTTAGTATGGAAACAAGAAGTTAACACAATTTATCCAGCCCAGCCATTTTCTTTCAACACTTTCCACATCAAAAGCACAACAAGGGAACCGACGTGTTATCCAAAATACACCGAAAATGAGAATTTTCACTTTTTTCTCGACAGTTTCTCCGGATGTCGGGCTTCTAAGAGTCTGCCCAAGTAAATGTACTTTTAATTCACCTGTCTAGTATACTTGTAACATCGAGACGTAATCATCGTACATGAAAAGCTAGTGTTATATCGCGGCAGATCATGCCCAGAATTAATTCCTGGTGGATGGTAGTCACGCAACCACCTTGATGTATTCGCTGCCATAATCTCAGGTGCTTTTTAGAATGGACAAGGTGAAAGCTTTCAAGTAAAGGGTACTTTCCCCCATCTGATACAGGTACAAACAAAATCTTTATTTCGAAATATCCGTCACTTTTTATCTACCCAAACGAGACGTGTTGGCGTGGGCTGTATGTTGCATTTGATCAGCGTGCATCAGAATTAATGCGCAAACATGAAACGCCGTTTGCATTTTTTTTTTCAAATTATCACTCCTATCCGTTTCGACTACAAAACAGAAAATTGCGTTCAAATATCTCAGAGATAGTGTTTTAATTGTCTCATAAAAGCTACTGTACTCGGTTGATATTCATTATTTCAGTTATCGTCAAGTGTAAACCGCCAGTGCTTTTATATTTACGAAGCATGACAGAACCGATGACATATCAAGTGCGTATATTCATGATAACGCGATTCCCAGACCACGGCTATTGAGTGAATTACATCTTCAATGTAAAGTGGCAGAAGTATTTGAGAGATTTCATGTGCGATCGCATTCTCATTCATTTTGGTCGCATTAGATTCCGAATACACATTTGTCACAGTCTTGCCACATTATATATAGATTTTTTTTTTTTTTACAAAGAAAGCATATGGAATAATGGGAATAGAATTAAAATCTGTAATAGCGATTAATTGTTTTTGTTTTCTTTCAAAACTAGAATGGCTCTTCTACATCTACGACAAATTCCCTAAGGATCTTGAACATACGTTTCGGCGATTACGTAATATTATTTTCGTCGCTTGTCCGGTAGAAGGACTATCACTTTTAGAAAAAAGGTGCTGATTAGAACCTCTTCTTTTCCCGTACTTAGAACATTTTAAGGTTGTTCAAAGAAGCCAAAAAAGCGTTCTAAATGTTTTTAGAACCATTTTTATATCTACAAGGAACCCTTTAGGGTTCTTTTTTTTTTACAACCTTAGGGGTTCTCGATGGTTCTTTATTCTTTCCTAGGGGTTCTTTATCCCAAAGGGTGTATAAAGAACCACAAATGGTTTCTTGTAGAACCACAAATGGTTCTAAAGAACCATTTAAAACTCTTTTTTTCTTCTTTGAAAAACCTTGAAAGGTTCCAAATACAGGACAAGGAGAGGTTCTAATCATAGCATATATGTTCCCGGCAAAAGGTCCTTCACAAATTTTCTCTGGGCCTAATCTGAGAAATTTTGCCTTATTTGATATTTGCACTTAATAGACTGGCAGAAGGATCTAAAAATATTACACTACTTTGATTTCATATAAGAAGAGCCAATGGTTTTCAAGTAAGAGGCAATTTGGTGTTAACGCCCTTCTGCCGGGAACATATGCTAGGACCCTTCTGCCGGACAAGCGACCTTTTTTGGGAGGGGGTGGGGGTGCGGGAGTTCTCAGTTTGTCATGGAAATTTGTAAAGATGTTCTGGATAAAGTTACAATTGAAAGTACTTGATAAATTAAAAAGTGATAGGGACCTAAAATGTTGTCAAACAACACAAATATCGCGAACTCAATTTGCATGTTTCTGAGGAAAATAATTGGTGTCAAAACACGACATGGACACCACTATCCGATCAAATATTTTTGAGATGTTACAGGAAATGTGCCCTTTGTTTCCAGAGGGTGAGTGTATTTGTTTAGAAATTTCCACCAGACAGGCAGAAATGAATGCAATTGCGTACTCATCAGTCTTCCATTTAGTTTTTATCTGAACACTGAACAACAATGTCCCTAAAATAAACTTAGCGAATCCAACTTCACGCTTTAGCTTGAATAGAGTTGGAACTGAAACTGTGGCTCTTTAAGTGATATCATAAACCATCATTCTTAAGGACCACTTAAAAGTAGATGTAGATGTAGATATATATTAATGTTAATGTAAAATCTCGTGGTACATGAGCATACATGTTGCTAATGAATATACAATGCCATCCATGTTTGCCCAAACCGCAAATCGTGAACCCACTCTTTAAAAAAAACGTTCGTATATCAGCTACGAAATTGGGAAATTGTCAAAAACCACATACAGTGTTGAAATGAGGTGTCATAGTACCAACTCATTCTCCGGTCGATTGCCCCAGCATTCAAACCATCATTTTAAGCCTTTTACCATGTTTACCTGGAGATCTTAATACATACAGTTCGATTATGTTTGAGTAAACATCTTGAATAATGAAGTGTTGGTACAGAATAGACCGCAAAAATTGGAGTGCTAAAATTAACTCTCAGTGTGTTATCACGTTCACAACTGCAAAGAATGTAATCTTAAACACCGCAAGTTTGGATACTGGCATCACATCTGGTATTAGTAAACCTCATTGGGGTTATACATGTATTAACACCACTCGTTATTTTTGTTTGCAGTGTATAAACGCTCAAAATTTCACAATGAAGAAATAATCTTCCACGTAATGCTTGTGCTATCAGGACAACTTCAACATCTAAGTCAGATATTTGTTAACTGGCATCATAATAGTAACAGACACCTAAGGCACTTGATGTTTTTGTTTGCAGTGTATAAACGCTTAACCGTTCACAATGAACAAGCGCCTTCACCGTAACGCTCGTCCAACCAAGGGAACTCTGACATCTTACTCAGATGTTTACCAACTGGCATCCCATCTGGTATTATGGAACACAACTGGGGTCAAATTTAACACCGCTGGTTGTGTTGGTTTGCAGTGTATAGAAGCTTATCATTTCACAATCAGATGCATCTTGCACATAAAGTTGGTGCTACCATCGAAACGTTGACATCGTAGGTGTTTGAAAACTGGCATCACATCTGGTTTTAGGGAACATTATTGTGGTTAAATTTAACCTTGCTACTGTAGTTGTTTGTTTTGTTTGTTTGTTTGTTTGTTTGTTTTTGCAGTGTGTAAATGCTTATCACTTCACAATGAACAGAATCTTGCCCTTGACGCTTGTGCTACCAAGAGAACTTCGACATCTTACTCAGATATCTGGAAAGTGACATCATATCTGGTATAAGAGAACACCATTGTGTTGAAATTTAACACCGCTTTTTTGTTTTTGTTTGCAGTAAACAATTTACAATGAAGAAGCATCTTCCCTGTGACGTTGATGCTACCAAGAGAACTTCGACATCTCACTCAGATATCTGGAAAATGGCATCACACGGTATCAGGGAATACCATTGGGGTTACATTAACACCGTTAGTTGTTTTTGCTTGCAGCATATAAATGTTTATCATTTTATAATGAACAGACATCATCTCCTTAACGCTCGTGCTACCACGGGAACTTCGACATCTAACTCAGATGTAAGCAAATTGCCTCTTGAAATGTTCGCATAAGACAGCTGTTGGCTCCTCCCACCCTCTCTACCTTTCGTGAACATCCCTAAAACTTGATTTACAACCTTCAAGGTCTTAATTTGACCTCGATCGAGGTAGCAACTAATTTCTATCATCGATGTGACAGAACAACTGTTTCTGGTACGTCTATAATTAACGAAATTACAAAAGACGTAAGGGAAGCAATGGTATGTAATGCGTTTAGCACTGACAAAAACACGAGACAAAACTTTTACAATGAAATAATGATACAGACCAATTAAATCATAAGATCACATTCTGTAACTACCATATTTGAATAGTGATGTAGAATATTTTATATGGTGGTAGTGTTTTCAGGTTGATAGATATCCTTTTTATAAAATAAAATAACTTTTAAATTATTCATATTAGTCATGTGATAACATGACTTTGATTTTATTATTGGTGTATCAACGATTTGAGTATTAAATTTTAGTGTGATTAACAAATTTCAGTCTAGTAACGTCGCATTTTTGACTTAGCTCGATAATGTTCAGGCACCCATGCGATTAATTTGTCCACATTTGAAAAAAACGAGGTAAGCAAAATCTCTTTAAGAAACGAACCACCCAACCCTTATTGTCATTACGTCTACTCCGTCTATACTCTCGTTCCCCAAAATAAGTTCGTTTGCAAGTTTAATCTGATTACGAATAACCAGATGCTCCGAATGACATATCGTTTGGCATAATGACTCTATTCCCGCTCATCGTTCTGATGGAGACAGTACAAGTTAGCAGGCAGTTAATGGCAGACGTTCGTACTTGAAATCACTGATTATACATGTATCACGAACACGTCCAATCTCCTAATCTCGACCGCGCTGGAGAAAAAAAAAATAAGGAGAGGAAAAAAACTGACTCTACTTAACCCTCTAAGATGGATGAGCTGTAATTGCTGTCCGTTTCCTGTTGCTCTCCGTCAAATCTCGACAAAAAGATCACGACTGTGAGAAAATTTATGATTAAGCGACGAAATTAACCACTTCAAGCTCCATCAATCGCGAGTTATGCGTGTCTGCCCATTGACAATCACGCAAGATTAAGAAATAACGAAGTGTTGCAATAACAGATTGATCTTCTCTTGACACCTTAGGGTACACACATGCCAACTATTCAGTTTGCGATTCAATTTTGCGTGATGGAAATGGACATAAAAAATATTGTCAATGTTTTGACGAACAATAATCAGTATCCGTTTCATATCAGCACGATGTTTATGCATGTTCGTGGGGAGGGGTGTGCATAATTATGTGCTTGTGTATGTTTGTATTTGTATGTGTCTGTGTCTGTTCTTACCGTGCGGTGTTATTATAATTCAAATGATATTTCATACATTTGACAAATTACAGCAAACTACAAATTCCGGCGAATCTATGTGTTCAATAATAATCGATATGCATCATGCAGATTAAAGCATATCTAGGTACGGGGATTTATACTCTGAACTCTGCAGTACACCTCATACCTCAAGTTTGTTACAAGATTTTAATTCTTCTAACAAAAGTATATAAGATCACAAACAAAATCATATTACGAAAATCTTAAAATCATCCTATGCAAAGTTCTTTAGAACGCGCGTAAATCAGAGATGCCACATCATTTTCGTTCATCATAGGCGAGCCTCTGTTTTTCCAAAACAAATTAATTGATGTCTTATGTGTTTAATAGATTAGATGTGTAACTGGTAACTTAAGTTACGTAATAACTGTCACTACTTGACTGTGTAAGTAATCAATTGGTTTCTCGAATAATTGTGATTTGCACATAGATCCATTAAGTGTTTGCGTGCCATTACGTAATGGCCGATAGCAGCTGGTGAGGTATGAACGAACTAAAAGCGCGATCTCCTTTTCCAAGTCTTACTGGTTTGTTTCCGTCTAACATCTACGAATGATACATTCAGAAGAAAGTTTTTTTTTAATATAGTATACCTTAATAACGGGAAAAATAATGCACATCGTCGTATTCTTGAAATCAGTTGCATTGTTTCAGTCGAAAAGATTACTTGTATTGCCAGAACTTTTACATCACTGACAAATTCAAAAAAATAATTTTATCATTGCAAACATTAAAAATGGGTGATCGCGATTCAGTTTTGAGTCTCTTCAATCTAACGGAATTTTCTGTAATATCAAACAGGGCAGGATGGAATTATTCATGTACTGTACAGTACTATCCCGTGCATGTCGTGAAGGTAATCCTTAGTGCCAACATAATTAAAGAGAATTAGAATAATCATAATGCATATGTATGAACATATATAAACATAGGTGTTCAATTCGCAGCAAAACATATTCGGTGAGCAAGGAGAGCCCTATAACTTCAAAGGTTTGAAGAAAAAGGTACGAAGTTAAATTCAATAAGGTTTTTTTCCAGCCTCGGTGATTTGTGTTGAGGACATTGTAACAAGATTTGGTTATCCGTCAAACAAGCACTTTACACCGGTGGTATTGCAATAATCCCTTGCAGACATACTTCCTAGAATCATCGCACTTGCTTCAATGGCCACTCGTCCATGATTAATTCCAACTAATTCTCCGTCTTTTACACTTCCACAAAATGTCTGAAGTATCTAATTCAGATAACTGATTGCGAAGCTCTAATTACAAAAATCTCGACAAGATGAATGCATTTGGTGATAAAAGCAGGTTACATTATTATAAAATGTAAACTTTCCCTTAGAGAAAGGAGATAAACTGCTTACATCGTGATGTAGCGGTCTGCTCCGTTTCAATGACAGAGTCAACAAGTGGGATAAAGACCTCAAAAATTGTAAGCTTTTAATAATCGGACTATCCATTACACGAACTTTGTGAACTGTGTTTCCTTAAAACCAAGCTTGATTGAGAAATTGGAAGAAGGATAATACAAAGTGCTTCACCAGTTTTAGTAGTTAGATGAAGAGTCATTAATAAGAGATTCTGAAGAATGCGAACACAGAAATTGCACTAGAATGTTTTTCTCACCATATGTTATCATACGTATTGAGGAAATATTTCCAAACAAACCAGGACAATCATTGACGATCTTAAAATGAAAACTTGGTATTATGCTTCAAAACGGTGCTTTATGAAGAGACATTAGGGTTGAAATCATAAAAACAGCATATTTCATCCTTTTATCTTCAATTTGTATTTGTACTACGTATCTCATAATTTACCCACTATAGTGAGAGTCAATGCTTTCTAGTCTCAAAAAATCATTCAATCCATTTTAGACCAATTTTTGCAATGCCATTTTTGTCAAATTCAAACGTTGCAAATCAATGTACGTGCCTGGTAAAACTGCTTAAATTGAATACTAGTGCAGCATTTTAAATTGAAACAAGACATATCGGCTATTTTCAGCCTTTAGTCTACCGATTTTAATAAAAGGAAGTTTTAGAGAAGATATGTTTCCAACTTGGGCATATCTTTTTTTAGATGAGTAAAATGATGTATAGTTTTCTGATGAAAGTCCAGATTAAGACTGATACAAATTGATAGTTTTGGGAAAAGACACTGTCGTCGTATAATTTATAGTACATACACTTATCAAGTAAATTTGTCGTAGGATTATGTAAAATGTCATTTTATAGACAACACAAGATTGAGAAGATCTAATTTCAGAAAAGTATTTAATATTCGCATATATAGTTGAAACTAACATGTCAATGCCGTTGAGACAAGTAAATTTCAAAAGATTTACATTGCAGACTATCGCTCTATACAAGCAAATGTATTTTCAGCATAGAGATAAGTATTACAAAAGTACGTGCACGTGCTGTTTAGTTTTTTTTTTCATTCGTCAGACTCGTACAAGTGGGACACATTTTTTTTTTACATTTCTAAGAAAATAGTCATCATGTACCATTAATTTAGGCGATTAAGTTTATTCGTAATGTCAATGGTAATAATTCGTCCACGCTAAAGGTCGCTTTATCGTTCAATGCAAGGCATTACATTTTGAGTTCTGCCTGCTAAAAGCCTTGTAAACGATATACGGAATAAATACATTATCTAATTAATTCATGTTATCTATACATATATATGCATATATTTAAATACATACATGTATAGATAATACATATATTTATTGGGGGTTGATACTAACTTGTTGGAAGATAGTATTTCAGCAAATATTGAGGAGATATAACGAAACAAAATTATTTTTTATTTATTTCTTTATCCAGTTGCTTAGTTAGTTATATGTATATACATTCATACAGTCATGAAATAACTGCTGCAATACACTCCATAAAATAATAATAATAATAATAATAATAATAATAATAATAATAATAATTATTAACAAATAATAATAATATAATACATAATAATAATAATAATAATAATATTATAATAATAATCAGCAATAAACATAATAATAATAATGACATTGCATAATAGGACCGAACATAGCAAATACGGCACACAGCCACCGCACACACACACACACACACACACACACACACACACACACAAACACAAACACATACACACGCACACACACGCACGCACACACATACTCACTCACTCACACTGTTATACACCCAAACACACATACTCACACACGTATAAACATAAACACACGCACGTAAACACAAACACATATACACAACACACACACTCATATTTATCACACATAGATAGCTGAGATTGCACGTTCCAATCAATTTAATTAATTAATTTGTTTTAATATTGTGTTATCATCTGAGTCTAATTCAAGGACAATTGCCAAAGTATTATTTACACCCTGTTACACGTACCTTCATTTTAGGAGTACTTAAAGTAATTCCGGTTTCGCGTTCAGTTTTTGTATAGCGTTGATTATATATTTTATTTTTACCTCTGCTCTTTCGCGTCAGTAAATTTAGGACAAATCCTTCCAAATCTGAATTAGCCCAAGCGGCATAGTTGAGTAGTTTTATTGACTTTTGAGCTGCATATGAATCTGCAAAACAATATACTCTCACGAAGTTTTGAACACATGCTATTTTGTTTTCTAGGGTAATGGATGGGGTTGAAGAAATACCAAAATCCCGACGCCTCCACAAACACCCACACATCCGCGTTTTGTTGTTGTTGTTGTTCATGTTATTAAATTGATTATCATCCGGGCATTCCTCTTATCATTATTCTTGTTTACTTATTAGGGTTACTTCTAATTTGAATAATCAATCTAGGTATTCGCGTTCTTGTGAAAGTGAGTTTATCTACGAAGAAGGAAATTCTAAATAATATGTGGTTCAAAGTATGATGTATAATGCTTAGTACATAATCTGCTCAGAGAGTTAAAACTGGGAGCAAAACATATTTATGTAATATGACATTTTAAAACATTGTTGGCTATAAAATTAAATGCTACTTTTTCGGCGCCATTCATATTACTTCTAATGTTACACGAATCTACCCAGCTTGTCGTTTAGGCAAAAGAGCCCAATTTCTCTTCAAATATGTTTTTTTTTCGTAAATGATAAGCTACGCAGAAGAGGAGACCATTGAAAATCGTAGATATTTGCATAATATGCTATTTTCGTAACGTTAATGTGAAGCAGTAAATATGTGTGTTTCTACAGCGAGTGGATATCTGCAAAGGGTGAATATTTTCAGTACGCGGCAAATGTGCTCCTAAATGAATTTGCATGCGTTGTGTCGATGACTTTACCTCCATTTTTGGTTTGGTACATGCTAATTACTTCAGCATATTCACCACGTACAAACATTGTTTCCTTTGCAGGTGGTTTTCTGTGAAAGGAAATGTCTTAAATGTAAGGTATACGTTTGAAATCATTATAGCGTTTGAGTCTTCGGAGGCCCTCCGGGGAAGTACATTACGACCTGTAAAGTACTCCTGGTGCAGCCATATACATCGTTGCCATTGCCGCCAGTAGAGTACGATTAGATAAATTACTTAGATAAAATGACTAATTAATGGATAACGCTATGTGATTATATCAACTGACTTTTTATTTAAGCTCCTTATCAACTAATCATTTAAACATCATCATCATCATCATCATCATCATCATCATCATCAGAGGAAGATGAAGTGGAAGAGGAGAGTAAATAGTAGTGGTAATAATATTAATAGTATTCCCCTCCTCTTCCTGCTTTTCGTGATTGTTATCACAGTCATCATCATTATCATCGTCGTCGTCGTCATCATCATCGTCTTCGTCATCGTAGTCATCATCATCGTCATCATCATCGTCATCGTCGTCGTCATCATCATCATCATCATCATCATCATCATCATCATCACCACCAGCACCATTACATCATAGTTATCCAACATCCTCTTCATCTTCTTCACCATTATCTTCATGATATTTTCAAAAGTTTTTTTATAGCTATATTTGAATTGACCTTCATTATACTTTAGAACACGCGTTTACACCAAATGGTTGTGTACATTCAAAAGATATACATGAAGTGTTTACAGGATGTTTTTTTTTAAGCTGGACTATCAATGTATATAAATTAGATCAGTAATAAAGAGGTATTAAATTAAATACGCGAGGAAAATTTCTAATACGTGAAATGTGTCATACAGTGAAAAAGTGGATTAGTAGAATTGGACGCTAACTTATTAACTTAGTGGAACAATCACATACAATATTTCAGTATAGGCTTTAACTTCTAAAATAAAGCTATCAATTGTTTGAACAGATAAACATTATTCAGATGAACACTGTAGGTTGATTTTGACATCGCCATCATTATTGATATCAATTTATTGTAATATGTTATTTTTTAATTTGAAAGTCAACCTGTAATTTACCAAAGAACTAATACATAATTAACTCAACAGTATACTGTCTACATCGAAATGGGTTCTACTTTGAAGGATAAATCAAGACAGAAAACAATAAAGACACTATACCGGAGTAATTCATTTGGTAAAATTTTCACCAGATATCCGATCAGAAAATGTACATCCATAGAATATTGACAATTTGAGAGCTCATGGAGATTATGGAAGCACAACATGCACTACAGAAGTGAAACGAGATGTGCTTATCTCATCATCATTTATTGTTACTCCTAATGGCGCTCGATCTTTACAATGACTTTAGAAGATGCGATTTGAATAGCTCTTCTACTCCAAGTATATCAGGACCTAGATAAGTGAAAATGCCTTTGAAATTCATCATTCCACAGAGCATCAGATGGAAGACACATTATGTTCACGAGTCTCTTTGATATTACATGATGTTGTGGCTGGTATGTTCGTGTCTGTGCATGTTTGTATGTCCGTATGTATGTGTTTCTGCGGCTGTATGGATAAAAGAGAGAAAGACGGAGAGAAATATGAAGAGGGAAGGGGAGAGAGATTCTGTTTTCTTGTTGATGACTTTGTGCTGTTTCCCATACAGACTGCCAAAGACACACACATGGCACCTTGTACTTCAACGCAATGGGTATCGAACTCTTCCACATTAAAGTCATTATACCGTTACCACATAAAATACAATTGAAAAGATACCCATGTAAACATTAATTACTGTGCTTCGTTTGTGTTATTTACTCAGCATCAATTACACAAAGCTTTTTGATTTTCATGAAAACTTGTTGGCTTGGAAGTAAAGTGGGACCCAATTTCCACTAGTGGATAGAAGCGTGGTCCCAATTAGAGGCATAGTCTCACGCTTATCACATCTATAATTATACGACCTCGGTTATTTTTGTTTTCTCCTTCCTTCTGAAATGTGGAATGTCCCACTGTGCATGCTATTTCTATTTTTGTCATTCAGGGGACGTGCATCATTCAGTACCACGAGGGACGAGTGCACTTTGAATCCTCCAGTGTAGTTACGAAACTCTTTTCTCTCAATAATTGAGACTGATGTTACGGCACCTCGTTCAGTTTTACCTCTACCCCCAAACCACAAACAACCATCTGTGCATGTGTGTGTGTGTGTGTGTGTGTGTGTGTGTGTGTGTGTGTGTGTGTGTGTGTGTGTGTGTGTGTGTGTGTGTGTGTGTGTGTGTGTGTGTGTGTGTGTGTGTGTGTGTGTGTGTGTGTGTGTGTGTGTGTGTGTGTGTGTGTGTGTGTGTGTGTGTGTGTGTGTGTGTGTGTGTGTGTGTGTGTGTGTGTGTGTGTGTGTGTGTGTGTGTGTGTGTTTGTTGTGTGTGTGTCGTATGCGTTTTGTGAGTTACATGTAATGTGTGTATGAGTTTTGTGGTATTCAGTTTCTACATGAATTTATTTTAATAAGGTAAATGACATGATTGGGGGTAGTCCTCAACTTGGGCTGAAACTACTCTAGAATCAAGTAAACTATGCAAGGATTCTCCTGTGAAAATCTTGTAGTCAAACGATGACTCATTCTAAAATAAACAATGTCAATATCACTCGTAGCACGGAAACCTGCTGTGTGGCTCTCCATGGGGCTTATTTTTATCGTCCCCGGATAAAATTAAGATACTCCTATGTTTATGCTTGATTCTCCTTAAGTAAACATATTACAGACAAATCTTCCCAGGTGGGAGATCCACTCCTGCTAGTGTATAGTTGGTATACAGTTCAAATCATTTGGTTCTTGAGGCATTTTCAAGGCATTGTTCCCAATCATGTCACTAACCTTTAAACACTAAAGAATAAACGCATAATGAGAAAATATTAATATTGATACTAAATGCCAAGCATACCAACTGGTTTTACTTCTGAAGGTGCACAGCATCTTAGTATCATTTCTAGAACAAGTCCCCCCCCCCAAAAAAAACACACACACACACACACACACACACACACACACACACACACACACACACACACACACACACACACACACACACACACACACAAAACACGCACAAAGAGGGAAAGAAACAGAGCTCAGACATAGCTGTAAGGAAAGACAAGGGTATTACAGAGTCAGACAGACAGAAAGGGAAAACATAAAAAATTAAACCTGATATCATGGAAAGAGAAACAGAAGATGAATTTTTAGATTATTCACTTTAACTGAAGGGATACATTTATGGAATGTAAAAAGGGCCTGTATCGTTGGGAAACAGACGATTATTACCAGGATGCAAGGAAATATATTTGTGAGCTTGTAAAAACGATTATTATCCCGTATAACGTAATTTGTAAAAGTGCACAAGTATATTTTCTTGGTATGGGGGTGGGTGTTGTCATCGCACAAAATTCATAACAATAAAACGTGAGAATGCCAAAGTTGATTGTAAATAATATGGCGAGACATTCAGGTCTAAATATTTCAGAGATGTTAATAAATAAGGAGACAGATACAAGTAGTTGTTTTTTTACTGGTCG
>JZLH01S0043524.1:7502-17890 GCA_001188425.1 Eucidaris tribuloides
ATCAGCCTATAATAGTGCAATGCTATCATACATATGTTGTTGTATACGTTGCACTCACTGCGACTCCGACTGCCACACCCATGCACCCCACACCACTAATCTTGAACACACTAAAACGTTGAACACCGATAGTCGACTAATAGTCAGAGTCGCGACTATTGGTGGGCGACTAGTCAACTCTCTAAAATGCTGAAGTCGTGCAACGCTATTGTAAGCCCATAGCCTGTAGACTTAATGTAGATGACATCGTACTATCGACGCAGGACATTGCACTGAGGCTGTGTACGATATCGCATGATATTTGTGAAGAGGCTGAGGAGAATGCAGGGATATCTCGCGATCTCTGTACGATAGCGGTACGATCTCTGTACAGCCTATGCACCTGCCCATACTCAAGGGCCTTTACAAGAAATCACACAATGCTCAAAGATAGTGTGAACACATACGTTGTAGCCCGTAGCCATCTGCAATGCCCCAAAAATCGTCCGATTAATAGTAGATAAAGTTATCGCACGGCATCCGCAGGTAAATGTGACCTACATGTAAGTTTTAGAGAGGTCTAATACCAGTATTATGTTAGTTATGTTACAGAAACACACCAAAATCCACTTACCTGTGAAGCGAGTTGTTTGAAACCTGGCTGGAGGTCTTTCAGAAGGTCATAGCCTTGGTGAAAGAAGGCAAACTGGGCATGCATAAATGACAGCATCTAGCATATAGAAAGAGGAAAACAAATCATCATATTGCAAAATTCTTTTAGAACAAAATCGAATCATCACAGTATTTACACCGAATGTTGCATTTCACAAAAAATAATAAATGTCGGACAGTCTGAGTGACAAAATTTCACACTTCGCACACTCAATTTAACAAATTGTAGAACTTTGATGCTTGGGCTCAGGCCAGTTGTAGCTCCAGTAGGTGGTGCTGAGCACACCTACTCAGGTGCTCACCACTCAAAATTTCCGCTTGGCACTCTGGCCCAAACAGTGCCGCCAACCACAAATATTCTCCACTGTGTCATATATTTTATACTCTCAAAACCTATTTCTCAATATCTTAAGTTAACAATTTATGCAAATCAATACTTTTTAATTGGAAGCATTGATGAATGATGCATTCAATGGGGGGGGGGAGGGACAATTAAAAAATTATGATACTCACTGTGTCTAGTACTTCATGCCTCTCTTTAGACTGGACAACATTAATCTGATGAAAGAAAAAGGTGACAATATTAAAATGTTACAACAGCAGACTAAAATGTGGTCTTGACTCAATAAGATAGTATGAAATATATGTATACAGGCATGACAATCCTTTCACTTTTATTACAAGCTTGGTATGAGTAATGTTAGTCAGGAAGTTGATGTGGTATGTATTTTATTTCCATTTAAGTAAATATACAAATGAGAAAAAAGGTAAACCCATAAAATATATGGTTGGATATCAATACTCATCATCAAGTGACAGCTTTTTTATTTGGTAGGAAACTTCTATGTTTTCAATGCTTGCGAAGCGTTGCTTCATAATTTTTGAACACAGGAATTTTTCCTCAAGTTTCTAAACTCCCTCTGTTATTCTTTTTTGTAATTATTTACAATGATCATTGAATTATGATTATTCTTTTTATAAGCTCTTTCCTTTTTTTTCTCTCTCTTTTTCATGAGTTTATGAATATGTGAGTTCATCCACAGACAAGTTTGTTGTCTTAATCACTTTTTTTGTTAACTACATTGCTTAGACACACAATGTACCTCTATAATTTACTTGTTTCCTAATATTTCTTAATTGTTTGAACATTTAATTAATAGTTTACTGATTTAATGTTTTGTGTAATGGGATCAAATGCACACTTTTTACACACTTGTGGTTATCTACTGATTTGAAATAAATAATTTCACAATTATAGTCATTGTAACCTCAGGAAACATTGCCAAAAAAAAATATAAATAAATTAGGATATACTTTGAATTAACCACATGTGTACACAAACCTATCCTCCAATGCAAATGTGAAAACAGTTATGGTGTTTTACAGGTATCAATACACACCAAAGGTTGCTAAATGTGGCTCTATTCAAAAGATTGACATGTCATTAAAGAAATTATTAGAAAGAAACGTGCTACCACAAAACAATTATATTCAGGGTTCTTACATTTGCACATTTTCAAAATTCCCTGACTTTTCCATGACTTTCCAGAACAGAAAACTCTAAATTCCATGACCATTTGTACATATTTAAAGTGTGTAAAAATACATCATCGCAATACCAGCAGGCTTCCAATCAAGGGTTATTTCTAAAATGTCTAAAATAAATGATTTTCCCTGACTTTCCAGAAGAAATTGATGAATTTCCTAGTGACTTTCCTTGACTTTTTGCTTCTGGAAAAAGTATTTTCAAATTCCCTGACTTTCCAGAAATTCCCTGACCCGTATGAATCCTGTACATTCCGCAATCGTCACCTGGAAAACATAGTCAAGTGCTGTGTGACCGAAAGCAGACTTTGTTGCAGTGAGTACATTCAGCGCTTCTTCCGATTCGACGGGCTTTGTGCGTACGGTCTGTGCATTCTTATTCAAGGCGTTGTCATGATCGTCGCTGATGCGGTAGAAGAGTCTTTTGGCTTCCTTCAGCTTCTTCAGGTCGCTGCATGAGATGGAAAACAAAAGGTTTCTGTATGTAAGACAATGTTTATCTTTGACCTAACTCTAACCTACCCCAAACCCTTGACCTGTACAAAGTACATTTACTGAAGTTTAAAAAGCAACAGATTTGTAAAGGTTTACAGTAGTGTTGCACGACTAAGTCGCCAAAAGTCGGAGTCGTGACTATAGTCAAGGAGTCGCGACTCCGACTTTAGAAACACAAGAATCGACTCCCTGTAATCACATATGTATGCCATATAAACCAGTCAAAATATTGATGAGAATGTGTGGGACTATGGTAGAAAGTCAATTCTTGAATGATCGTAATCACATATGAAAGCTGAGTTTACTGAAATCATTGAGGAGGACACTGAACAGTCATTGTTAAGGCTGTAGTGAGCTTCCTTTTTATCTGTTGATCACGCCGACAGAACTCAACGCTGAGAGTCGGCAAATAGTCAGAGTCGCGACTTTTGATCGGCGACTAGTCGACTCCCAAAAATCCTGGAATCGTGCAACACTTGTTTACAGCCCTGGTTCTTGAACACTGTCAACATGATGGAAGCCCACTTCAAAAATACTTAAACTTTGATCAACATGATTGTTTGAATGGACAAATAAACATCCTCGAACACAAAATTTTAGACAATTATGCAGTCACTAGCAAACTATGTACAGATATATATTGGTACATGAATTAATGTCCTGGGGACCAAAATGTTATAACACAACAGTCTACTGGGGAAAACTGGGATGTTCACTCATTGATTTTCACTTTTAAAAGTACTGAATGATCATTTTGAATGGCAATTCTTTTTCAGGGCTTCATTTCTAGACCTTATCCGAGATGCCAGTAACATGGAGGATCATGTAGCTCAGATTTTTAAAACTACAAACATTGTTTAACAAGGCCAAGTAAATTAATAAAGATTTGTCAAAATTGCAAGTTGAGAATTTCAGAATACATTTATGCATGATTTTGGGAATCATTTTACACACACACAGAAAAGAGAATTATATCTCTTATGTGAACTACTGTAAAAACAGAAATTGCTTCCTCTCCCACTTTCAATTTAGAAATAATCATCTCGTAGCAAATCTTAATCACTTTCAGTATCAACTTTTTGCAAGTGTGGTAAACCACAATTTTCAGTGTAACTACAAACTACAAAGTAATTTAACCCTAAACATGTCAAGAATTGTTCACATTGAGCAATACATGTACTGTATTTTGAGACTAGTGTAAACTCTAAAGCGAGCATGCAGAATGGAGAAAAGTGATGTGACAGAAATTGTAGATAATGGTATACCTTTCTAACACTCTTAATTCTTACACTAACATTGCAAAAATTTTGAAGATACAAAGAATTTTGTCTAGTTTTCATTTTAAATCAATGGGTAGAAAATGTACAGAAAATGTACATCCTTTTTCCTCAAAAATCTGTGATGAAAGTATCAAATATGTGAAGGAAAATTTCTGATGCCAACCTACCAGTTTTATAAGTGGTTTAGTGAACAATGTTACTGTTTGTAAAAAAGTAATGACAAATTAAAATTACTGTCATGCTTTTCATTTTTGTGGACAGGGTTCCTGTACTTAAACATTTTCCAAATTCATTGACCTTCCATAACTTTCCAGAGCAGAAAACTGTAAATTTCCATGACCGCTTTTACATTTTTAAATCGTGTATTAAGCATACATCGCAATACTTGTAAACTCCCAATCAACGGTCATTTTAAAAACTATCTGGAATAAATGATTTTCCCTGACTTTCTGAAAGAAAGTGATAAATTCCCTGACTTTCCAAAAACTCCCTGACCTACACAAATCTCAATGGAACTAATTGAAGGGAACTATTTGTGGCATGAAACTGCGTCAGCGACACATTAGGACTTCATGAGCATATAATAACACGTCAAGTTAACACTCATTTTTCTTGACCTTTTTCAGATCCTACATAACAGTACACTTTAAGAAAGAGAAAATGAAACTGGATTTAGAAAAAAAATAATGAAATCATATCCTGATATATGTCAAATCAACGTCAAATGAATCAAAACCTACTCTAAGTTGTGAAACGTCACAACTACATAGATCTTGGGCATTTTATGGCAAAAGGGTGTATCTTGAGTATAAACTGGCATAAATAAAACTGAGAAAAATGAATTTGAAGTTTGAGCACGTTGTCTTGCTTTTGAAGACCTAAGAATGTTATATTCTGGTGGAGTTTGTATTAGAAATTAACTTGTGATTCAAAATTATTTCCATATAGTTTCCATTTTTTTAAAAAGAAATTTTCATATTTAGAGCAAGATTCATTTTTATCCAGACACACCCTTCTGGTAAAAGGTGTCCGAAGATACACCACGAACATTCTTTCTTTTATTTTGGTAAGAAGGGTGTATCTGCAGATACGCCACACAAATTCCGTCACTTTTTGGCAGAAGGTGTACCCCCTTTTACCCCCCCAAAAATACAAAAAAAAGTAAAAATAACTCCAGATAGGACTTATTATCTCAACAACTAAAGCTCTAGGCACTTCTGAAACTTGCTAAATTAAATGTTTAACTTCAAAAACTTGAAAAGTCAAAGTTTCTGAGATACATCCTTTTGCCATAAATGAGCCAATCTCGTGACAAGGTTTTCACTTGTGAAACTGCAAACTTTCATCTTATAAATTCTTGACTTGGTATTGAGACTCCCAGGAGAGAAAGTTAGTGTAAAATTACCACAAAAAATGTCACACTTTCAAAACCATTTTCTTCCATATAATGTTATTGTACTCATATTGCATGATAGCTCATCAACAAAATACAAATTAGGTACATGTAGTTACAGTAGTGTAATGTACATGTATGAGCCAAAATTTAGGGATGATGGGGATGACGACCAGGGGGGCACTGTCATTACAAGGTGTACACCATGTGTGTGTGAAAAATCACATAAAAAGGGTTGTTTTTCATGGACGAGCGATGTATGCCCGTAAATTATATGGTGCAAAATAATAACACCTCTACATGAAGACAAGAACAATTAGTATGCATGATGTTATTGTAAGTCTCTCATAAGTACAAGACTAATACATATACTGGAAATGTAATTGGGAGTCATTACTTAATATAAACGAACCGACAAACAAACAAATAAACAAAATTGGATTGCACTTTACAGGGCTCTCACAAGCAGCCATGCAGGAGGACAAGAACAAAAACCTGTGCATCAGACTATTGAAAACCTTGTTTTCACAGTCTAGTGCACATGTTTATTTTTGTTTTTCCTCCATATGATGACATAATCTGATAACATGTTGTACTTCTTACCCTTTGATGAATGCACTCAGATTCCTAGACACGGCTCGTAATGCTTGATCCTCCAAGATCTATAGCAAAATATGACATATATGTGATATAATGTTCAAGTTTAAGTGCAATAGCAGGATTGGAAGAAGGCCTTACTGTAGAATAAAACTACCCTATAATCGAGTACACTGTTCAAGGCTTCTGCTGTATAAATTTCATGGTCAAATGTTAATTTCTTTTTTAACCATATATTAACTGGGGGGGGTCAATTTGACCCCCCCCTCGACGAATTTCGCGACCATGCCACCGCGCAAAATTTTTTGATCGCGTCGCTCACTGACTTTTTACTTTCAAGTCTTGCGCATCTTTTGAGACCATTTTCGCGAAAATCGGACCTATCCCGTTTTGATTCTCACACTTTTTATAGGCATGCATGCAAACCCCAAAATCGCTCAAAAGTGATTTCGTGTACAAAATCAATGGAAATTGTGTTTTAGCCAAATATCATATTAATGAGATATTTTGCTTTACTATTCAAATATTAATTATCTGTTTATGATTCAAAAGTGTCCCAACAAATTTCTATCGAAAAAACAATAGAAAACAAAAGATCGAAAACAGAGAATACATAAGAAATTCACAAACAATAAAATAACATACATGTAAGAATTAATTCCAATTCGGCAAATTTTTTTGTAAAACTGTTGAGAAATGTCAGAATAATATTTCACCAAAGCTAGTATCTACTAGCCTATTAATAGAGTATAAGGCAAAACTATAATAATATGCACTATTTGCATAATAATACTTAAAAAATAGAAAAAATTATTTCTTTTGAAAATTTTACAATACATCTTGCAGTTTTACATCCGCGCTATGCGCATGGCAAATTATCTGCGCGATCGCGATCTGGCGGACGAGATCTAAGGGGGGTCAAAATTGACCCCCCCCCCTAAAAAACCTGGTCGAAATACCCCAGTTAAAAATAGGTAAAAATCATCCATCATACTATTGTGCAGGCAATTTGTTGCTCTAGTCTTAGTATGGCATCAATTTCTATAGTATTAGGGCACCAAAGTAATTCATTACTGGTAAATGAACACTTGATTCACCAAGAGTAAAAAAAGATGAATCCTTCCTAATAATATATCATTGTGTGCCTATATATGCAGAAGCCATTAACTGTACATGTATGTCGTGTTCCTGTACAAAGGCTATGTATTTATAGTAAATAGTGGTTGTAAAATACGAGCTGTGATTGGCTAGATTGGTACCACGTGACCTCCCTTCAAAAAGTTATATTGTACATATGTACAATATAACTTTCGATTTTTGGATGGCAAAACCCGTGTTAAATGAATGGGGAGAATATCTTCAGCTGTTGAAATTTGCGCGATGTGCGCGCAAACTTCGGAGCGTATTCCCGCGCGCACTGCACTTAGCGCACAATACGCGATAATACGCTAGCGCATTCCGGAGTCATCGTTCTCTAGTGTTCAATTGGAATTTCACAAAATATAAGATAAGAAGAACGTATGCCATCTAGATCTACACTACGGTAAAATTCATGATGGGGGGCTTAGATTGAGGGATCTATTTACTATAATAAATAGTGAACGTTCTATCATACAATATTACTGGACTATATGAACTCCAAATATAAAATTATCCCTCCTGTAAGTCTATTTCACCTCGGCCTTCGGCCTCGGTGAAATAAACCTGCACTCGGGATAATTTCTTATTTGTCGTACATATAATCCAGTATATTGTACAATAGATTGTACACTATTTATATAATATTAGTGGCCTTTGCATAGGCACACGACATACAGTAAACGTCATTTGCATCCACACACCACCATATACACTCGAGCTGGTGTATACATTGGTACACATGTATATGTTTTAACCTATTTTGTTCTTGAGGCATTCCCAATCATGTTAGTGCCCTTTATGAGTAGCATTAAAAGAATGAAGAAAGGGACATCCTTGTAGATCTTCTGGTAATGACTGCTGCAGGCCCACTGTGTCTTTTGAGCATTTATGGGAAGCCTTCCCTCCCTCGGGGGAGGGGGGGGGGCGAGGTACTCATATATGTGGCATACAATGAGTCATTTGTTCACACAGAAATTCTCAAACATGGGTCTGCTTTTCATACAAAAATTCTTAGATATGGGTCCCCCAATTTGGATGCAAGCCCTTACGTATCATAAATGTATCATATTCTGGGTTGCAAACCCTTAGACATGGTTCTGTATTTTAAGAAAAATCCTTAGACATGGGTACCCTTTTTCTTACAAAATAACCCTTGGGAATGGGTATGGGTTTAAACCTGGAGCTGCACACCCTGTCCAAGCCAATAGCCCCCTCTCCCCCTCCTCCTGACCTGCATCACTGTTGAGTTATGAAATACAGTATGTATGATGTGTGCTCAAAATTAGAAGAACTCTTTATAGAGATCTTAACACATTGAGTCACCTTATTAGCAAAGGATGTAATTAATAAATTAAGTGGGTTTGTGCGAAAGCTGACATTAATCCACGATCACTATCACAGATACTCACGGCTTGGTAATTCCTGCTCTCGTTCATGGCGCTCATGAATTTCAGGAGATGATCCTATAAAACAAATTGGAGGAGAAGGGAGAAGGAATGAAAAATTAGAGGCAGCAGATAACACACCATGCTTGGCAATAAGTTAAACTTGGATTTTAAGTCTTGATCCTTCATGTCAACCTTAAAAAGGAATTAAATGATCTAAATCAAATTTAAATTTCAAATTTCATTTAAATCTGTATTGTGTTCTAAATTTGAATTTTGAAAAATGTAAGTGGTATCATGTATTTTTGTTTGTTATTTTTGTGTTCATCTTTGTACTTTAAGTTTTTTCGGTACTCGTAATTCAAGTTTACCCTTGGTGGCTGCAATCACAGCCATATGTATTAATGAACATGTTCTGTATGTGCACTGTATGACGTACTACATTTTTTCACTATGTTATGTTATATCTGTCTCATTGTACAATACTTATCTTTGATTGTGTACTTTATTTATCTTTTGATTAGAAATGAAATTAATGGAGCTTGAACTTGAACAAATACCTTGAGTATCTAATATATTCTACACATTTTGCTATGTATGAACTAACATTCAGAAGCCTCAATTACGAGTATTTTTTGTAACATTTATAATTTTACCCCCCCCCCCGAAAAAAAAACGATGTTGTTATATCGCTGTTATCAAAATAATAAAGCACACACAGATGCACGTACAAACACATGCACAGACCACTGGATGGACAACCTAAAAACATGATGCCCCTAGCACCTCCCATGCAGAGGAATTATTCTAAGGAAATAAAACAGAGCGTTTCTAAGGTAACAATTACCTAATTCTGCTTTTAGCAACAAACATGGACAAGGTTAGAAGAAATTAGATATATAAAAGAAATAATTTATGAATTAATTATAATAGTAACATTTTTCTGACAGGTTGTACTATATATTAACTGAAAACTGAGGGTTGACAAATTCTGCATCATTTTACCTAAAATTACTGAAGTATACTGTTAAAATAATTCTGTTCAGTAGACTATTACACAAAGCCTGTTTTATATTTTTCCACACACATGAAACCCTAAACTCCAAAAGTTTCACAACTTTCAATTTTGTATACTAGAAACCTAATTTGGCATGAAAATAAATTAATGATAAAGGGTTTCCAGTAACATAACATTCTATATTGTATCTGGTGTGAAAATGTGCTGCAAATAGCTGGTTTCAGATGTTGCTTTCAGAAGTTCCTAAGTGCACTCAACCCAAGCATGAACTTAACTGCATGTTCAAGTATACATATAAATTAGCAAAAGCAGAACTTGCAGAAATCAATCACATATCCACTGAACATGCTATAAAATATCTTTGGAATATGCTACTTTTTTTTTTCAACTTATCTTTGGTCTTTGGAATATGCTATATTTTTTTTTCTCAAAGACCTTTGATGATTGTCTTGGAACAGATTTCATCAAAAAATCTCATCAGTGCACCACATACTCGCACTGCGTGTTCAAGCACGACAGTCTGTAGGACGCGGCCATTATGCGGGTTGTGCGCACAACAAAGGCTGAGGGCGCGAATTTTGAATTTACGGCGAAACCGAAGTCGCGTAATCGCTGGTATACGAAGGCATCTATTTCAGCAATAATTAGAAAGAAACCAGTTAATATTGTTAACTGCAATTTTAAAATTATGACCCAGAAATATTTTTCAGCTGAAACACACTAGTAGAATCATTTATTGTCCTCTCATGCGTACAACACAAAAGGATTACCAAAGCCCTCTCGTCCAACGTCCGCTCAAGGCGATCGGAAGGGAGGAAGCGATAACGTCAAATTTTGACGTAAACAGATAAAATAAACAAACATTTATTTCATATTTACACGAT
>JZLH01S0043549.1:0-13215 GCA_001188425.1 Eucidaris tribuloides
AGTTCGCGGTAGTTCGCGTTAGCACCAGTTGATTAGTATTTGGCGTTCGGAGTTCGCGGTAGTTCGCTGTAGTTCGCGCTGATTAGTATTTAGCGGTCCGAGTTCGCGGTAGTTCTTGTCGAGTTCGCGGTTGTTCGCGTTGAGTTCGCGGCAGTTCGCGGCAGTTCGCGGTAGTTAGCGGCAGTTCGCGGCAGTTCGCGCTGATTAGTAGGACCGGCTACAAGACATTGTAGACCCCAAACCGAAAATACCGCAGTACACACGACAGTAACAGATAGGTGGTTTGTCGGTGAAGATTGACATATTGCTGGAGAGAGGAGGAAGACAGTTTACGTAAAATAGATGCATGCGAGTAATGAAGATGTCTCTATGGTCAAAAATCATTTACTATACACTTAATGGCTTTGGCACTATGCATATTAGAAAAAGAAAGAGATGGACACATCTTAGTCACAGTGTCAAAGCCAACAAGTGTAGCAAATGGTTGTTATTGTTAACTTTTCAAAGTCTGGGCACTTAGAGCTTCATGAAGAAATAAAATTGCTTTATGTATTGAAAGAGCATAAGTTAAAGTTTATTTTGGTCATGTGCTTTTAATAATACGCTCCATTGCTTCCACACAATAAGTCTATGTTTTAGGATTCTATTTTTTCTGGGACGCACTGTACGAGTTTGAATACCTGTCTAGGAGAAAAGAAATAGAAGTACACAATATTTCATATTTCCATCTGCAAATTTGGCCCCATATTGCATTTTTTGCGAAATATGTTAATGATTAACATGATGATGTTAACATTTTTGTAGAAAATGGATTTGACGACTTTTAGAATAAACTTTCCCTCAAAGTCCGAGATTTAATTGAGTCGCTGAGAGGCAAGGATTAAGGCTAAACTCTACTTAGGTGATTTCTGATAAAATTGCATTTCTTTGCCCTATAGTTTGTACTCCTTTGCAAGGAAAATTGAAATACGCAATGTTTCCTATTTGCTGGGTATTGTGGCTCAAAATAATATCATTTGATAATGTACTACTTAGTCAAGGATAATGCATTGATTTTAATAGCAATCTTTTGTAGGAAGTGGTTTAGCACCTTTGAAATCTTTTGTAGGAAGTGGTTTAGCACCTTTTGAAATTGATATCTTCTTATACTAGTCCATGTTCTTTTTACCAACGTAACCGCAAATTCACAACGTTATTGCTCTGTCAATGACCCTCGTCAGTATCTATTTCATACATTCCATTCCAAACTAATCCACGTCGTCTGCTAGCAAATTACCCTTAAAGGTGCACGGCAAACGATTACAATATCATTTTTACCATTGTTGTTGTTTTTATTTTCATCGTCCATGAATTATTGCAGACAGAAATCCATTTTGGCATAGATTCCATGTAATATGACAATAAAACAAATAAAAAGAGATATTGTCACCAGTTTTAAAAATGTGGGTGTGTGTGTGTGTGTGTGTGTGTGCTTTTGTGTGTGTGCGTGAGTCTGTGTGTGTGTGTGCGCGTGCATGTGTATGTGTGTGTGCGCGCGCGCGTGTGTGTGTGTGAGAGAGAGAGAGAGCGTGTGTGTGTGTGTGTGTGTGTGTGTGTGTGTGTGTGTGTGTGTGTATGTGTGTGTGTATGTGTGTGTGCGCGCGCGTGTGTGTGTTTGTGTGGATGTGTTTTAAATTCTAAGTTGTCACTAAGATTCACTAAATGTTGTGATAGGGTTTGAAGGTACTAAGATTGTGTATGTGTTGTCAACGGCAATCATCTCTTTAAAAAAAAATCGAATTTAGTTTAATCATAGAATTATAGACCTACCTATCTTCACAACGTCCTTCCCCTACACTTCGTAGATGGTACGCATACACCTCAACCAATTTCGTAATTGCAGTTGCCGTAGTTTAGTAATGAAATGCGAGTATAAAATCAATTATCAAAATATCTTTTCCTGTATCCTGCACGTGGTGCAGTTTGTAATAAAAACGTGGCTGGTGCAACGAATCGAAAACTAATTGGAATTGCCCCGTATGTGCAGTATTTGAGGAAAACGTAGTTTAGACAGAGTGTGAGGACTTAACGCAATTAGTAATTATATTATTTATCACCTGACATTCTGATTGTAAAATGATGAATGTTCTTAGTATGTGTGTACGAGTGGTCGAGTGTGTGTGTGTGTGTGTGTGTGTGTATCTTGTAAAGGCAGGTGTTATCATAACATTTCACTGTTAAAGACACTACTGTATCAACGTTTCTGATTTAGATGACAAAAAAAAATGTCTAGTGTAAAAATGACTGCCTGACAAATGTAAACTTTGAAGAAATAATCATGTGTTTAAAAAAAGTGAAAAAAAAATATGAGTGACCAGTTTAACCACACACAATATTCCTTACAACTTCAATGCTATAATAAACCATCTGGTTGACATTTATTTTCAAGGTTATAGTTATAGATATATATTTTGATAGTGATAGTCAGTCTTTTGTAATCTTAGCTATTCATTTATTTATATGTACATTATTATAACTTCCAGGTGTCAAATTTCATTTTTTTAATCCGGTGTGTTACACAATGTGCTTGATTGACACGATTCGGTGGATAGTGCGCTGCACTTCTGAGTTTAGTCCACAAATTATTCGTATTTTTTTTTGTAAGTTTTTGACGGGTGTTTTGGCATTTGAACCAGGGGAATCAAAAGTAAGGTGGAAGTTCTTCGAAAAAGCCAGGCCAATTCTTGGTACAACCTTCCAGATTGATATTGAATTATCGGTTTTTTTCCGTTAGTCATATATCTGTCTCTGGCCAACAGTAATTATGTCTGTTATTCTATCATGAAATAGATATTCAAAAACCCAATTGACTCTTCAAACTGTTTCTTCATTTTCCTATTATCTTGTCATTGTACGTTACCCATAAACTAGTCGGAGTTGTCTATTAAAAGAACTTTTTACTTGATCGTATGACTTTATATCTCATATAATAATTTTCGAATTCGACAGTACGTTGAACCGCACTCTATTTATTACCTAATTAAGATCAAATTTTCCTTTATGATCTCGGTATAAGATGCGTAATATATACGGGAGGGTGGTTGACATTCACTTGTCATCCATGAATTATTCATTTCCAATTTACAAGAGAATTTATGGACAATTTCGAAGCAATTTCTTCTGGGTAATTGAGGACTAAATCGAATGTGTAACCTAATGTTGACATTTTGAGATTTTATCATTACTTTGGGATGTTATTTTCAAATAATGAGATATTTCATCAGCATCTTGATAGTGTAATATCTTCGATCTACAGGACACGAAAGGCTTAGTGTATGATAAGCAATATAGGAGAAAGACGACTTGTTTTCTAATTGACTTGCAGGGTTATTGTTTAAGTGATCGTGTGTTGTAGATTAAGAAATAAAAACATTCAATTTTTGTAATTGCTAAACTTTGTCAGACATTGATGTGTTAGTTTTGTGTTAGATGACAATTAAGAATTTTATTGAAATCGCAATAGGTTTTCCCAGATTGGAAGTAATCATTGGTGGAATGCCATTCTAATCCATTCATTTTACTACATTGTCTGAATTTACTTTGGTTTTAAAAGAAACAATACACTTTATGGAAAAGAAGATGGTGCGAACCCATTATGATGGCCACCTATCTACCCATATTATCTGCAACACTACGGCTCCTGTATCCTCTCACACAATACAACATAAACGAGCCACGTTTGAAGAAACCCAGTTTTATAGCTTAATGGGGCTTTTTTGGTAGTTTTCAGCTGAAAATGGAATAAAGGAATGAATTATGTAAGTGTAGAGAACTTTCTATATACGGCTGGGACCAGTTTCTGGTTAACAAAGTAAAAGTAGGAAGATAAAAGAGGATTGCCAGAGACTTGTCTGATAGGCAATGCCCACGAAGGTCACAGGAGCGGTCACACTTGAGTAAACTGTTTTCGCATTAGTTTAAGGGTACATAAATATATACACTTTAAAAGCGTTTTTATTAGCAGCAGATTTGTGTTTATAAAGCGATAGCAAAGACATGTGTAGGAAATGTATGTTTAGATTATTGACAATTAGTGTAGGAATTTGAAACTGATGTTTACTGATTTGATACACCACTTTAACCTCCGAACACGATTACGATGAGAGAGCTAGAATGTGTTTAGAAATACGTATTTTTGCGCTAAACACAGTTCAGTGTAGGATTAAGGGTGTTAATTTTTTTGTAAAAAAAATACAAATATGACAGCCACCATGTCACAGATGTTTTCCTTTTATCTTATAAAGTACATGTACTAAAATAAAATGATATAAGAAATAAAAGAAAAATGTAAGAAATATAAAAACCCCCATAAAAGAAATATAAGAAATTGTGTTTAGAAAATCGACATGCAGAACGTGCCACTTGATTTTGTAACAGTAAACCGTCTGTAAACAGGTCGCGCCTAATTACCATCGCAAATTGCACCGCTCCTTGCACACAAAGTCGTAATATCAACAGTTAATCCTCGAGCAATTGACCAGGTTGCACCATCGGGCATGCGTCATTATTTCGGCGGGAAATCACTCCGTAGCCAATGAATCGTGTCGGATATATGACTTACGAATAAGGGCACTCAACCGACCGCATCTGAAAGAGACACATGCACTTTTGAAAAACATAGGCGCCCTAACATTGGAGGAGGATGAAGAATACGTGGATTATTATGAGATGAAAGGATTCAATTCATGACGGAGCACGCAATTGTATTTGAAGAAATTAGCTTATACGAAATATCACATTGTTGGTCATATTGGCCGCCCACGGAAAAAATTTTTTGGTGAAATTAGCAAACTTTCTCCTTTAATGTTTCTGTAAACTCTTGAAAAAAATAATTCGAATATACGAATAAATTTTATTTGCAATACTAACCATGTCTTCAAAATGACACTTTCATAAATTACATGTTTTATTGATGAACCATTTTGTACGCATGTATTTTTAAATCATGTTCAAGGAGACATTATTCATTACTACGTGTTTCGACTGAAAACACAGACAAAGTTGACAAGGACATATCTTCTGCGGCCGACGTATTCCGTCTATTATTTAAAGAGTTGGTGCAGACTTCCGTTGTTTCCGGTTTGTTAGCCTAATGCCATTGTGATCGACGAAAAGTAACTGAGGCATGACCTTTTTTGCGCCTAATTTTCCAACGTATACCTGTTTTTTTCTAATACATGATGTTCTTCGACCGAATAAAAACATGACAATTATGAAGATTTGGAGTTTGCCCAGTCTAACTTTGCGTGAGGATGCGTTGCACGTCAAATTATCAGTCAGAAATCGGAACTATATTTCGTGTAATAATTGAATACAATAAATCATGGCCCATTTCCAAGTTTTGGCAAAATTGATTCCATCGAATTAAAATTCCCTCCTCGATCGATATCACGAAGTTGCCAATCATTGTTCTTCATGCACTGTGATAATCCTAAATGTATAGATTACCTTACTTACCAACACATTTTAAACAAATACAGATATGTAGTGAGATAGGTAGATAGATAAATAGATATAGATAGATAGATAGATAGATAGATAGAGTGGTAGATAGATAGATAAATAGGTAGATAGATTGATATATATAAAGATAGATAGATAGATCGATCGATAGATACATAGAAAATGAAATAAATATAGATTTCAATCTAGGCCTTTGTGTTATTCATCATATTCAATTAGAGTTATACGACCTGGACATAAAATTGTATAATTAGTCACAGTTAGAATTATATAAAAGTATATGAATATAATTCTAATGTTAAGCGTCATATATCCACTTCTCCAAAAACGATCGAGTTTGGCTTCTCATTTACAAAATGACTTTTACTTCACTAATGGTTCATATCTTGTTGGCATCATCAAATGGCTCTTCTTCTTTCATCACGTTTAAAACTGGTAAATTTAATTAAACATCGCTATGAATTCACATCATATATTGAATGTCACTACCCTTTACCAATTTGTTGCCATGACGACGACATTTTCTTTCAATCACCATGTATTGTCTCAAGCATCGCCACGGGTTATTAGTCTTCGCACAAGAGGCCTGGGTTGTATTTTTAGGCCGAGACCCATTTCATAGTTGTTATTTATCCGCCGGTCTCAAATTAAAGGCATCGTATAACAATGTTTCCAGTTAAAAGAATGAGCTACATGATTCCCCAAGCTCTCAGTTTCTCTGATGAGGTCTAAAAAATGAAGCCTGGAAAAAATTTGCAGTTCAAAATGATGATTATGTGCTTTCAAAAAGTGAAAATCGTTGTTCGACCATGCCAGTTTTCCCCAAAAGACTGCTGTGTCAACTCGTCAACTAACAATAATTCCTCTGCCGATTTTATCGGAACATATAGTGGCAGCACAACTGTCTGAAGTTCTGTGTTCTAGTGTGTTTATTTGTCCATTCAAACACCGTCAAATATAGCAACATTTGACTTTTTTTTAAATATGGATTCCACAATGTTATAGTGTCTTTAAGGAGACGGTCCGTTTACGCAAGGAGGTTACCTTCTCATCCATATATCTTACACTTAGTTATTTCTGCTCATACAGAGAGGAACTGATAAGAACGTGAGACGCATACTGATATTCCTTGGTTATTACTTATTAGGCTCTACAGGAAATGTGCTTTGTGATTGTAAAAGGAAAGACATAAAAATGTCAAACTTTAATATAATTTTATTCGTAGTACATGCATTTCCGTAATGAATTTACAATATTAACCCCTTTGCCTAATGGCTTTTTACTTACAACCAAGATTTGTTCATTGTTGGCTGTCATGAAGATAGAAAATGATGTAAGCTTTGATAATAAAACAGATACCCCGTCTAAGCAGAAGTGAGTTAACAGTGAATTACCCCTAATTTAAAAACCATTGGCTTATGCCACATAAAATCAGAGTATTGTCATCTTTATTAGCCAAAGATCTTCATGTTAAAGGCAATTTACTGTCAGGAGCCTTCTGCTCACGGCATATGATATACGACCCTATGCCAGCCACACAACGAATTTAGTAGCTGGTGTATGATGAACTTCATTACAAAAAGCAGTAACTTTACATTTTTTGTTTTTGGAGAAAAAAATTAGTTTGAGATTGTACGCGTGCCTGTGAAAAATTAAGACCTTAATGTTTGATATTTGCTTACCTGATTCCTTGTGCTAATGCATTTCTGAGAAATATACTAATGTTTTTACCTAATTTATCATAAACTTTTTTTATATTTTCGATTGTTTTACTCTTGAGAGGTGCATACTGTACAGATCCACACTTCAAATTCATACAACACGATAAAAGCTATCAATGATAGCAGCATAGAAGTATAGCAGTACTTGTATTATTAAAATCCAGTATAATGCAAACTAACAACATTTACAGTCCCCATTCCACTCCCGCCCGGTCTCCTTACATTTTGCCTAAAATAAAAGCTGGTCTCTACTGTAGATCATAAAATAACATTACATTAAATGTCATTCCCTTTCTTTCATTTCATAATGATAAACCTGTTCGCCTTGGACTATTTACTATAATAATGTAAGAGTTGTGAGCCTTGATATTTGTTCCTGTGTTCATCGTATCAATGCCGGTAACCAATGATAGCCTTACGGTATTGTCGCAGGCCGGAAAGCTGTAGATGACGGGTTCGAATCCCTCTATGTTTGTTAAAAGTTATAGATTAGCAGTTGTGATCTTAAAATACAGAGAGAGACAAATGAAAAATCTATTACATCGCATTTTTGCCTCTCTGAATAATCCCTCCCTGCATTAAATATCCTCCAGTTACTGAAAATCCCTACACACAGAAACGCTTCTGCCTGCACTTGATGATCGTTTTTAAATTAATAACAGGATTGAATGACTAGGCTTAAAGTAGCCTGACTAATGGCATGTCAAGGCCCATTTGAAATGCATTATAGCTATCATTCATGTCCTTTTCCACGGAATTCCCGAATTACGTCAAACCATTGGGAAGAGTGCTTTTTTACCGGCTCGCAGATCCCTCCTTTACGAGTGAAAACATACAAGGTTTATATTCTATCGCACATCCTTTTACTTTATCTGAGATAACTTTAGTCCCTAGTCCATCCAATGAAATGTTAGCTCCCTTAGTAAACGGGAATACCAACTCATACCCAGGCGTTTATGTATGACACTTAAATTAAGTAAACTGGCTGAAAGACTGGCTTTTAATCATTCTCGGAAAAAAGGGTCAGCAAATTCTCTTTGAAGCCCATAAACCATGTTATTTATGTACTTCCCGACGCAATTCGTCGAAATAAATATTAAGTGCTACGTGTTTAAGCACATTTGGTATATCAAGCAGGGTTATAACGATTGTTCTCCTTAAACAAACGTGAGACCGAAACATTTAAATTACATGACACCCACTCTCTAACCCTAATCCTGGGTACAATTTAGCCGTTGTGGTTCGTCCAAAGAAAAAGGTTGAGTAGTTAGTAACTGAAAATTCAAACTGAGATACGACATTTGCGTATGACACTTAAAAAGGGTAAATGATTGAGTGTCTGGCTTCTATAACCAATTGCTGAATTCCTGCACCGCATTACTGTGTTTGAAACCTACGGATATCAAGGAATCTAAGAAACAATTGGTGAAGTAGCCTAAATAATAGAAGATCAAGCTCTTTTCGAGTCCAATACACGTAATTACAGGGATTGCCATGGTCTTTATCACATAATTCTTCGATCCAGAGATGAATGAATAAGATTTGGGGCCATTTTCCCTTTGTTTTTCAGGAGTATAGCACCAAGGAGGTATTAGGCTCGACCTCCTTGGTAGCACGAGCTGTATAAACGAGGATTTTGACAACGCAACTGCCCTGGAGCTTTTAATACACTAAGAAGCCTTGGCCTTGGTCAACAAATGTTTAATTTATCTGTCTAGGCTGTTTCATCCTCTGTAGTATGAAGCCCTCTTCGAGCACCTTCCATTTCTCTCTGTCTGTAGCATCTCGTTACCATGTCATTCCTCTGTATGCTGTTATATCATCTCTCCATCGTCGCTTTGGTCTGCCTCTTTTCCTTTTTTTGCGGAAAAGGTTGCCATCTTGTTACCTCTTTGCCCAATGGTTGTATGTTATCCTGGCGACATGGCCTGCCAACTTCCATTTCATTTTGTTTTATTTTCTCGAGGATATCTTTGATTTGGGTTCTGTTGCGTATGTCGGAGTGTTTAATACCAAACAATAAACAAAGAATCAGACATCCACCCAAGTGTAATCTAACTGACTGGATGACCTAACGTATATACAGCAGGTTCTATTATGCAGACTTCATCATTTTCTGATTCGATGAACTGCTAAAAAAATTGGCGCAAAGTGACAAGAGTGGCGAATTGAAGACGTCACCACCACCCGTGTCTGAAAGCAATATGACAGTATTGCAATCGGCTCTCGAGGAGGTTGTTCTTCTGTGACGACGACACAAGCGATATTTCGCGAGCAATGATGGAGTATCGATCCAGTCATAATAAAATCAGGTCAATCAGGAAGCGAACGACTATGAATTCGTTTCCTGAAACCGTGCTTCTACTGATTTGCCGGGGATCCACCGGACACGTGTGATTTATGTGATTTGACGCGGATAAATCGTTTGACACGAATATTCAATATTCAATTCTCACTTGCTGTCACATTGGTTCAGTCGCTGTAAGGTGGCAACATTAGTTCTCTCTTGGAGAGATACTGCTCATGTTGGGTCATTGAAGACACAATTTCAAAATGACCACAGCTTTAAAAAAAAATCTGATCTACATAATCCTCCATATTCTAAGTGTCGTTAATAAGGTCTAAAATGAAAGCCCTGAAAATGTGTACTTGAAAGTGATCATTAATGCTATTAAAGGGTAAAAATCTATGAGTATCCAGTGTGACCTTCTCCTTACGCTGTCCATTTCCTCCTATAACTACTGTGTAATAGGTCTACACTACTTTATACTCCACCTGAGCAATAGGTCAGGGAGCTGTTTATCTATGCATACCATGACTGTGGCTGCATATCTTTCCAAACTTTTGTATGCTTGGATGTTTATTTGTCCATTTAAGCACGATTATGTAGCTCAGATATCAAATTTGAAATCAAATTGAAGTTCGACAATGCCCGGCCACAATGTTATCTTGCAGACAAACATTGAAACATTATATACACAATAACGCATACACACACGCACATAAACAAGTCTGCCCGAAACATTGATGAAACTGAAATTCTATCTTCAAATTAGAGCTTAATTGAGAAACGCCAAACGTTCCAAACCGATGCGTACTACATTGTTCACCGTTTGCGCCAAGTGGATATGTGATGTGACGTGTACGCAATTCAGATCTATGTGATGTAGGATAAGTAATCACTATGCCATTTGTGGATACTTCTTACCCTTCTTGACAAGAAAGGGAGTGTTTGTTTGAGAGTGTTCCTCGGTAAACAAAGAACGGGAGGCCCTCGTACGGTTCACGAAAGACATCGGGGTTTAGTTTCCATCTTCTTCTTCACCCGGCACGAACTCGTACGCGTAACGAGAGAGGCTGATATGGGTCGCGCGAGGTGCACTCGACATGTTGCGATTATCTGGTGACGATGAGCAACAGGTCAAAATAGCAACCTCTCCGGAAACAAAAAAAAGAGTGAACATGTTTACTCTCTAAACGGTGAATGCAGGTGAAGAAGGGTGAATTTGGTTCAGTTACACTCCTCATGGTGTGCAGTTAACCATTTCAGTACTATACTCAGAAAAATCACTTGCAAAATTCATATGAGTTTTGTTGTAATAGTACTGTTAGTACTGACGATGAGCAACAGGTCAAAATAGTAACCGCTCCGGAAACCAACAAAAAGTGAGCATGTTTACTCTTTAAACGGTGAATGTGGGTAAAAAGGGTGAATTTGGTTCAATTACACACCTTGTGGTGTGAATGTAATCATTTCAGTACTATACTCAGAAAAATACTTGCAAAAATCGTATGAGTTTTGTTGTAATAGTACTGTTAGTACTGACGATGAGCAACAGGTCAAAATAGTAACCTCTCCGGAAACCAACAAAAAGTGAGCATGTTTACTCTTTAAACGGTGAATGTGGGTAAAAAGGGTGAATTTGGTTCCATTACACTCCTTGTGGTGTGAATGTAATCATTTCAGTACTATACTCAGAAAATTACTTGCAGAATTCATTTGAGATTTTTGTAATAGTAATGATAGGATTATGCGATTCTATTCTATTTAAAATGGCTCATGGCTTTCTTACATGTACATATTTCCACTTATTCCATACTCAGTAAATTTTCATTTGAAATTCAATTAAATACAAGGTATAGAAAGTAAAATTACCGCAAGTTTCTTCTGACTCCATGTTTATATGTATGTTTGGAGAAATGTTTTACCTTTTTGATAGGACAACATTGAATACATTGTCTGTGTAGGTAAAGAACTAGAATAAAGCTATGTGAAAAGAGCTCGAAATCTGTTGACAATTCGTAGAGATAGTATTCGTTCCACATTAGTATATCATTGTGACTTTTGGAACTACAATGCCTGCATACTTTGGCCCCTGGCTGTATGTACGGATTTGACAGGAAATACGAATTCCCAAGAAATGGTTTCGCTTACATATTTCACCATGCACATGCGATAAACAGCTTATTGATTTGTATTTTCTACTGCTCATTTTGTGTGCGCTCAGAAACAACAGTCTGTCACACTTACTCATGAACTCACTATTGCTTAAGCAGGAAAAAATAGCCAAAACAGAACAGACAATAGCCAGAACTGAACAGAAATCTCACTAATGTAGGTTTCATGCAGCAGGTTCGTAATAGAGTTAGATGTAAATCAGGATATTCGAGAACGCTGGGGATTCGAATAATTTGTCCATGATATTTGCTGTGGTTTTGGTACTGCGTTCGCTTATCGTTATTTGTTAGTTGTATCATTTTACACGGAGAAGGACGAAGTGGTCGCGCTCTTTTTTTTTCAAGCCGCGCGCTATTTTTGTCAACACGTCTTCTTGGCAACCTTGGCGGGGGATTGTATGATTGTAAAATGATTCTATTGTGATTGAGAGCAGGGATGCCGTAATTCCTTGCCGACATATAAAACGAAAAGGGGGAGAGAAAGGGAAAAAATATCCGTAAAACCCGAATGAAACATCGCACTTCATCGCCGAACAAAATAGCTGTTGCGATTCGATTTCACGAGCACGTGCGCGGTCCACACAGAGCAGGAAGTCTGGTCATGTGTGTGTCGTCTGCAAATTTAATTAGAAAGTGCATTTATGTAATGGCGTGGACCTGGGGTCGGTACCTGATATCTGCCAGGGTTTTTATTTTTGTGTGCACGTATGTGCACAGGACAAGCGCATGTATGCGTAGGTGTAAGAAAATTGTTGTAAAGAGTAGATTGGGAACCGATCTTACGCTATCTTGAGTTATCTTGAGATTTGTAGCCAAGTTTGCATTGTTATGTAGTCTTCCTTGTGGATCAGATTTATTGAGTTTCTATCAATTTTACGTCGATTGTTGAGTAAAGACCACTTTACCATGGTGGTTTTAATTTTGGGTCGACAATGAATCGCACAAAAGTCAAACACATTCGCTGATGCGCACTCGTGAATTGCATTTAGTCCAGGGATTATCAACATTAAATTCTCTAGGATGGGTTTCGCACGTTTGTTCGAATACAAACTTTTTTTTCTCAAACGAGTCGCTCACAAAAGTCAACGACATTCGCTGATGTACACTCGTGAATTGCATAATTGTCCAGGGGATTATGAACATTAAATTCTCTAGGATGGGTTTCGCACGTTTGTTCGAATACAAACGTTTTTTTTTCTCAAACGAGTCTCCCACAAAAGTCAACGACATTCGCTGATTTACACTCGTGAATTGCATATAGTCCAGGGGGTTATCAACATCAAATTTCTAAGGATGAGTTTCGCACGTTTGTTCGAATACAAACAGTTATTCGTAGACGAGTCTCTCACGAGTTGTGCACTAGAGCACGTCATCTAACACACAGAAATACACAACAAGACGTCATAAGTGGCGAAAGTCAGAATTCCTCTGAGGAGATGATATTTCAGAACACGTGTATGGAGGTTTATTGGCGGTGAAATGCCATCCGCGTCGCGGTTTATTCTGTTCACTGAATTTGTATTTGTTTGACTGA
>JZLH01S0043549.1:27423-40623 GCA_001188425.1 Eucidaris tribuloides
AGTCTCTCGTAGAATAACTCCAACCAAGTGAACCGACATAGTTTTCGAACTTGAGTTTCATCCGCAATCGTATGGAATGAATTTCACATGCATTTTTGATGACTCAAGATGATAGACGTGGAGGTACAAAAGGCAACAATAACTTTGATGAACTAACAATTTAATGAAATCACAGACAGAAAACGTTTAGGACGATAATACCTGACTATTATCCATAACAACTTTCCCCCATATACATGACAAATACAAACACTTTTTGTGTGACATGAATATTATCCCACTCACGCTACTTATGTGATGTTCCGGTCTTTCTAACTCTTTATAACCAGAGTACAAGAGAAACCAAATGATTATAACAATTTTCTAGTTTTAATCTTATAATTTTGACAAAAGCAAACCACGGCAAGCAAAGGATTAATGTAGTTTACATGGATGTAACAACCATTAAGCTTGATTTAAAAAGAAGACCTTGAAATTTGCCACTTTGCTACATGATCTGAACTTCCATGTTAGAGATACTAAGGTAACAAACGACGTGTTCGTATGTCGTTAAATATGTACCTCATTATATAGCTATAATCTAGAAACTACCAAATAACGTATTTCTCACACATCAAGATCATAACCGCAGCGTCTTCTTTAAGAAGAATAAAGAATCCAACAGGAATCTTATGGCGACACTTCTACTCTTCATTTGTCCAATCTAAGCTTTAGGGTTTACATTATCGTAACCTAATCATTTCAGCAGCGAATGAGTAAAGAAGCGAGACGGTGTTATTTCCCGTCTCTGAGAAGCGAGTTTCCATACCAAATTAGATGTACGATTTGAATCCGTTATCAATCCATAGAAATTACCCAATTCCATATTCATTTTGCTTCGGCGATATCCTACATGATTGAAAAGGTGAATTGTATTTGTGTCATTTACCCTTTTTGTCGTGTGATATTATTTCAGGTACTATGCAAGTACGTTGGTATCTATATCACGTAAGCTTCTTGAATATTTTCAACACAAAACTACCAAAAAAGCTTTGAAATACTTCAATTTCCTTCGTATTTTTTGCGAACGGTTTTCTGTGTTCCTCGGGGGTCTCATAATGTTTTCTTCCTTCCAAATTTTTCCTGCTCAATCAATCTTTTTGAGTTCCTCAAGGCCTTCTCTATCTGGTCTTGCCAGTTTCCATCTTTTTTCACCTCGTATTTGTGTCTTCTTTACATTTTTCTCAAGGAATGCTTCTCATCTGTACATCCCCAAAATTATCTTATTCTTATCTTTCTGTCTTAACTTCACCTACATATATCACTGTTTTAATATAAACTATCATCTGATTAAGAAAACAACAAATATATCTGTAGGAACACAGTTTTGCGAAACATCGTGAGGGGTCGTCAATTGAAATAAGCTAATTGCAAGCTCATTACAATATGCAATGACAAGTTAAAGTGATAGGATAACATTGTGGAGCTTCAATTAAAAACAATTGTCAAATGTTGATATCTGAACTACATAGTAGTGTTCATATGGACAAATAAACACCCTATAGAATTAAAAAAAAGTTTGGAAAGTTACACTGCCAATGGCAAGTTATGCATGAATAAACGACTAAAACTCGGGGCGAATTTAAATAGCGTAGGTATACACACAGTAAGTCTATGGGAGAAAATGGGAATCCGATCAACTCACGATTTTCACTTTTTTAAAGCACTAAATAATCATTTTGAAATACAATTTTTTCAGGGCGTCATTTTTAGACCTTATCAAAGACACTGGTAGCATGGGGAATCATGTAGCTCAGAATACCTTTAAAATGGCAAGTTCTTTAAAAGCTTAGCCATAAATAGCCAATACCTTTAAAATGGCAAGTGCTTAAATTATCGAATTCAAAGTAATTAGATTTTACTGAAAATATTACAATTTGTTCTGTCAAGGTGTATGTCAGACGCCCGGTGACAACAAAACATACTGGCATCTGAGTAAAAAAAAAATGCTTTACTTTCTTATTTGGAGGGGTTAAGAAGTTTCATCTCATCTTGTGATACACAAGCTGTGTCCAGAAGATGTGTTGTTCAAATATCGAGTTTACTCCCATTAAAGATTCGTCCATTACATCGTATGTATCATGTAAATAACAACTTACTTGAGTTACATATTGTACACACCGATATTTGTTCCAAGATGCGTCAAAAATAGTATTTTGTTGTTTAATGCTGAAGTTGTTATTGACACATAGTGACTAGAAATTTGCATAACTATCAATAATGACATAGATATCGTCTTCTTTAGTAGGATATGTACCCCGTACAGTAATTAGGGGATAGTGTTTCAATGGCCACGAGGGTAATTTGCGAGGCGCTGTGATGGGGTTGTTTTCAGTGTGAGCATTATCACAGAGATATGAGGACATAATGAAGAAGACATCCAATATTGTACTTACCTTCACAATGTGTACGTTTCTGAAATACATTAGCGAAGATACTGCATATTTGATACGATAATTATCCACAGGGATGATTATTAGTGCTGCGTTTATGAGTCATAATCATTTTCACTTACCTCAAATAGAAACCCAGCTAAAACTATTTCTAACCACGGAACGTAAATTTGATACGGTAATCAGCGACACGGATGAGTATTAGTACAGTGTTTATTTTCTAACGATCATTTTCACTGACTCTAAATACGAAACCAGCAAAAATATTTCTCACTATAGAACAGTAGGAATAATTTTGCTGCCTATATTGAGGTAAAGAAATGTTCAGTAAATTACTCGATATACAGTAGTCTTTCAACTTCTACATTGTAAAAACTGTGTAAAGCGAGTAAGCGCGTATGTAAACACATTCTTGTTGTCACTTTGGAAGCATATTCAGAGGCTAAAGTCGTGGGTCAAATGACTAAACATCGGTGTCCAATTTCTAAACACCTATGTTTAATTGTTAAACACACTTATTCACAGGGTAGTTGATGCAAACTAACGAGGTAACATCAATTAATATGACTAAAACAAAAATTAATAAAGTCCTGATGGCTTACCACCAAGCAGCATCTTTATTATCCTAATCATTTTGTTTATAACCCTCGTAGTCCCATACGTTGAATTTTATGTAGTTTTAAGCATGACGCAGTCACTGCCAGGGGCAGGCAAAACAGTGATCCAATGCTAATCCTGATCAGGCCAGTCTAATGCAATGCTTGCTTGATATGCACCTGTTCGATATACACCTATTTGATATACACCTGTCACACGGGATAGGTTGACAGGTGCAGTTTGCACACCTGTACGGCACATCTTCTCATAACAACCAGTTCTACGAGTTTCTCCGATACGCCACGGCTTCTGCCCCACCCCAATCCCCACCCCCACATACACACACGCCTCCCGCACCTATACGCTTCAAGGTGTAAGTCTCCAGCTGTATGAGAACAATGCAACATAATACAATTATATAAATTGGCTCTATCAATTCTAGGCGTTGTAGGCTTTTCAAGATACTATTTAACATGGATGAAGATCACTTCAAACATTGATATCTTAGCTACGTAATTATTGTTTTAATGGTCAAAATAGAAACTGTAGAATTAAAAACAACAATGGTGTTATGTCACCCCAATGAAAGTATAGGGGGTAAACATATTGACTTGACCCCCCCCCCCCATAATTTTGACACTAAAATCGAAACATTCATAAATTTAATGCAAGGATACGTTTAAAAAGCATTACAAGGCACAATAAAACCATTAAACTTAACATTAAGATACTACTAAACATACACAATTTATTACAATGTTGACAGTTGTCTTTTGCCGGCATGGCTGACCCCCCCCCCATTCAAAAAATGGAACGACAACCCTGACTACTACTTCGATATTGCCACCAATATACTGCTAAAACAACACCACCAGTACTACCATCATCCTACTTTTAAAACAAAACGGCTTTTTAAGCATTATAGAGCCACTTGCGATAGAATCTATAAGTTCACATCTGACGTAGATAGCGCGCATCGGTATACTGTGCTGTGCAATGAAACGGTGCTTTGTAAAACTAAAGGCATACAATACACATTCGTATAAAACACTGTATATTTAAAATGTTAATATACTGTAGTTTGTATAATATAACGGTGAAAAAATACCCTAATATACACTGTTCCTTTAACAGAAAAAAATGTTATTCATAAACTCATTCCCAGCGTGCACACTATATAACATGACGTCACAACTTCAGCCATGTCACGTACTCCCCAAACTATTACTGCGTACCACCTGCACTCCCTAAGGAGTATTCCTATGTCTGGCTACCAATGGTAAGGTGATCGGAAGATATTCATTCACAAAACGCGTTCTCGTCTGGTCTGATTCCCTGTGCTACTCCTATATGTAGAGGAGAGTAATGCTGTTACACCTTTGAGTAGTCTCGGTTTCAGACCATGCGAACTTTTCTCCTTCACTCTGCCCATGCTGTATCTTAGTCGCCACAGGTCACACTAGTCTTAGTTAACGGCTATTATGCTCATTTTTAAGTCCATAATAATGTTCGTGTTACAATGCATAATGACCAAAAGACATCGGAAAACATACTCATCAGCAGGGAAATAAATAATTAGCTGACCTACCGAACTTGGGTTATTTTGCAAAGCCTTTAATCTCAAAGTCATGAACATTTATAGTGGCAGGGGCTCCTTTTGACATTTATGGCTGACCAGCTAAGAAAAAAGACGTAACTCCATACAAAAGAAAATGTTCTTTATTCACTCTTTATGACCACAGGTCATTTTACAGCTTTTTAATTTACACTTTATCCCACATTTTTCAATACTGCCATTTCCCCGATGAAATAATCATATAGAGTAGGATATCTTTTTAAAGGAAATTAAATAATCTTTCTGATGGTACCAAACATAGACTGATTACTCCTACGAAAAAGGAGAAATAATTTATCAAACCCAGATTTCCAAACTTTTTTGTAGGAGTTTAGTATAGGTTTTAGTCTGGAAGCTGGATACATTTTAAGTACTGCGGACACCAGCCGCCACTCGATGGAGTATCTGACTTGGCACTGGGTTTGCCAAGAGACATTATATTTTAATACTTTTTTATTCAAATATGTATTGATAACTGTTAAAATACTAAAACTTTTTATAACCCTTTTCGAACTTTATAACTTGGAACGGTTTATCTGAACAATACGTTAGTTCTGTGTCTCATTATATTATTTTTTCTGGTGTATCAGATTGATTTCAACGTTCGTGTTTATTTCTCAAAATTTGTAACATTGGATGTTTGAGTATGAATCTTCAAACAAGTGCCGAAATATTAGGATCTGTCAAAAACATTTTTACGAACTAAAATTTATTTAGCGGTTAGATCTTATAGAAGTGTTACGTATTTTTAAAGTGTACAAACGATATTTTTCTTTAAATGAAGACACATTGAACCAATAAATGTGTGAAAGAACATTGTGTTGATTGCATTTCTTTTAAAAACAAAATGGTACATTTTAGAAGGTTATGCACATAACGAAGAAACAATCCAGTTTCTGGCTAATATGTCTGGCTTTTATTCCAGCAGCCAAAGTGTTAATGTGATTTCCCAGAGAGATTAAGACTGCAAAGCCTTGAACGGTGTACTTGATTCTATATAGAATAGTTATCCCAAAGTAAGGACCTATTTCCAATTATGCTATTTGCCTTTAAAGGGGACTTTTAGGTTATATTCCTAGTATCCCTAGCGAATACGTGACACACATATATACTTTACATACTTTACATATGTGACCCGTCACCACGATACCCTGATAAAGTCGCACACCCCAAGGCTAAGAAAAGTGGAAATTATACTAGTTGGGTTGTAAAATATGAAATGGAAGTGTCTTCAAAAATCAAAAGGTTTATGACCTTCACATGTTGCAAAAGTTTATTTATTCGTATTTTTCACCCAAAGTATTTTTATTTCACGTTTTATGTTTTAAAAGATGTGCGACTTTATCAGGGTATCGTGGTGACAGGTCACATATATGCATTTGCTTCGAAAATGCTTATGGTGAGCCTAAATCCACCTCTGACGATAACCCTAAACTTAAACCCTGACTCTAACCTGAATAATAGATTCAAAAATAATCCTAACTTTAACTCTCTGTCTTCCGAGATATCATTGTTGAGCATTTGTCGCCAGAGCATTATTTCGCGTCACCTCTCTAGCGTGTGATCCAGAGCTTCGGTGGGAACGGAACTACTGATAACTACACCAAAACGTCTTTAGTTTAGACCGTCGCACTGGAGACATTATCCTGAAGTTGAAGTTAATGTATGCGCACTACTTGTAGCCTACATTTGTTGAAATCTACAGCCTTAGGACAAATCTCGATTTATTGCGCCGCGTGGTAGAATTCGTAAGTTGCTTTTAGTTCGCATAAATATGTATTTTATGAGAGAATGCAGCTTGCGGCGTCAAACTACAATTTGTGATGATATACCATCCCTGTGCCAAATGTATAATGAGATTATGAGTAAAAACTGATACCTCTCTCTGCTTATAGGGATAAACAGTAGAAATGACCAGCTCTAATTTCATGAATTTATGAAATAATCATATTTTCTCGAAAATATTTCATGCCTTGTGCGTGTCACAATATAGATTACATGTGCTATTGTACTAATTTAAATTATGATTTTTCCCCATTTAAAGGTTAGTGACATCATTGGGAACACTTGAAAATGCCTCAAGAACCAAATGAGTTGAAATATATTCCAGCTGTTCACTAGCAGATGTTGATCTCCCACGTGGGAGGATTTGTCTGTAATTTGTTTACTTAAGGAGAATCAAGCATAAACATAGGAGTATCTTATTCTTTGCCGGGTAGGATAAAAATAAGCCCCACAGAGAGCCACACAGCAGGTTTCCATGCTACTAGTTATATTGACATTGTTTGTTTTAGAATGAGTGAACGTTTGACTACAAGATTTTCACAGGAGAAGCCTTGCATAGTTTACTTGATTCTAGAGTAGTATCAGCCCAAGTTGAGGACTACCCCCAATGATGTTATTTACCTTTAAGAGTTTAAATTAGTACAGCAGCACGAGTGTGTGTTTTACACGTTTAGTGGTGTTTTGAATTCTTAAAATCAGTACTCTAAATAATTTGGATTGACGGAATGTGTGTATGGGTTTTTTCTCAAATACGAGGAATAAATGTATTCGTTGTCTAATGGTTACTACTTATTTGATTACAGAAGAATTGTTAAATTTGTGTGTGTGTGTGTGTGTGTGTGTGTGTATGTGTGTGTGTGTGTGTGTGTGTGTGTGTGTGTGTGTGTGTGTGTGTGTGTGTGTGTGTGTGTGTGTGCGTTAGATTTTTTAAGTTGATTAAAAATGCATTTCTCAAAGTTACCATATAACATTATACGGAATACAGATGTTTATGTCCCATACTATTGTAAATGTGTTTCATCTGACACCCATATTTAAATCAATATATTTTCATTATTATTGTAACTTGCAATAATATAATTCAACAAATGTTCATATTTGTAAGCGTGTAATCATGTTCGTGTGTGTCCGTGTATACGTTTGTGTTAATGTGTGTATGTGATTGTGTGTGTGAACTGTAAGTTTTGTTCTCCTTCACAACAGCACTAGGTTTATTGAAAAGCTCACGTGCTTGTATTCGCATCTTGACTGTTATCTAGACGTAATACGATACACACTTGATCGCTCAGTTGAAGAATGAAAGATCGCCTGGCGCATGGTCCAAAAATAGCCGGAGTGTAAACTGAGCACCGAAATCTGCCAAACACAGATCGATAGGTATTGACCAAATACGGTGGAAGCCGATATAGAACGAATGTTTGCTCTGAGCCCCGTTAAAAATAAATCATGTACTTTACTTTCCCGCCAAAACCCAAGCCTTGCGATTGATTGTCTGCCGTCTCATTAACCCCCTTTCTCCTGCCCCTAAAAGGGAGAGTCTTGATGAATTTGGTAAAAGTGTATATCGAAGCAAGGGAGGTCTGACAATTGCTCCGGAGACAATTGATCCGACGATTATTTTATGCACTAACCATGACCTCAACCCTAACCCTAACACAAACACTATAACCCTAACCCTAACCCTAGAATTATGAATGTCCGACATTTGCTCCAGCAAAAATTGATCCGACGACTATTTTATGCACTTATCATAACCTCAACCCTAACCCTAACCCTATACCCAAACACTAACCGTAACCGTAACCCTAACCCTAACCCAAACACTAACCTTAACTCTCTTCTGAACTGGAAACCCAATGACAATCCTAACCCTAACTCTATTGTCGCCGGAGCAACTGTCACCGGAACAAAATGTCGGATCATCCGTAACAAGATGTAAAGGTGGAGCTGGGAGTTATGATGGGCGCTACTACAGTTTAATTATGAATTTTTAATGTGCATTTGAACATGTTTTTCAAAATTGCACAATACGTACGTGTAATTACTAAATGGATCAATCACATAAGGAGATCTTGCAATGCATTAGAATATATTTGAATATTTTTTTGCATTTTATAAATTTCATAGTATTAAAGTGATAGGCTAACATTGTGGAGCTTCAATTTAGAAAATTGTCAAACTTTGGTATCTGAGCTACATAGTAGTGTTTAAATGGACAAATAAACACCCTAGAATACAAAAGTTTGGAAACTTATGCTGCCACCGGCAAGATATGAATGAATAAACAATTAATACTCGGGGCGAGTAGAAAAATACCTAGATCTACACACAGTAAGTCTACGGGAGGAAATGGGCAGGTAGATCCGGTCAACTTATGATTTTCACTTTTTTAAAGCACTAAATAATCATTTTGCAATACAATTTTTTCAGGGCTTCATTTTTAGACCTTATCGGACACTGGTAGCATGGGGAATCATGTAGCTCATATTTTTTTAACTGTGGTAAATGTTAGCCAGTGGCTTTAATATTATCATATCATCGTAATTATGTTATACTAAACCTGAACAAATTTTACCGGTGATTCGAATGAACCTTTTCAAAACCAAATTGATGAGTTAGTATGACACGCTACAATTTTGATACGCATGCAGTCGTGGGATATGTTAATAATCATCTAACGTGAGACAGACATTTCATGACGAATAGAAAACAAAATTATAAGACCGTGACACTGTGGAAAGTGACTTCGAGTTGTCAGAGAAACCCTCACAGTGGCATACATGTAATTACTGAGTAATACTCTATACTTTATTGATATGATGAAAGTTTCGTTCAACTTGCATTATTTGTCGAACTCTGGGTAATGTATTAGCACAATCGTGTTAATTGATGAACCGCGGTCAAAAGCTCAATAATCATGTTTGCTCTCTACACAGAACCAGCCAAAATTAGAAATACTTTCACCGATCCTTTTGAGATACAAATTTCAACTCATAAAATAAATTGCGTTTGTGCATTCAGAAATATCGGGAGTGATTCGTCAAAGTTGGAGATACTACCGAAATATTTTTCTCTTCGAAAAGTTGAATGGATACAGCCCAGATGATTGAGAATCAAATCAATGCAATTGTAGCAGAGAATATTGATGAATGACTGTTCTTAAAGTAAAGAAATGGAAGGTCCTTATGTCGAAACGGGGAAATTCAAGAGTGATTATTCTAAGGTAAGACAATGTCAGGTACTTTTATGAGAAAGGTTTCGAGTTCGGTAGAGATTTCAATGTAAAATGCAGAAGATGTAGTCTATTTACAATGAGAAAGGTCAGGCATTTTGTCCTAACATCATTGAGCGATGGGTGTTTCACATAAACGCATGATCAGCAAAAACGCAAAAAATATTAAAAGATATACACAGAAACACAAACACGCACACACACACACACACACACACACACACACACACACACACACACACACACACACACACACACACACACACACACACACACACACACACACACACAAACACATAAAGGGTCAGATTACTGCTATTTCATAGGAGATTTCTATTTTGAGTATCAATTTGACACATATTAACAAGCGCACCATAACAATCTTTTCAGACCAACCAAAAAATTCGAGCAATTTGAATGTTCCCTTAGTCTTATGATTAAAAAATAGTCGCTTTCATCCGTGGCCTAGTTCTATTCATGCTATTTTTACGACATGCATTGATATTCCGGACACATCACGTACCAGCGAAGCAAAAATCGTAGTATGTGCGGTTGAGTTCCAGCTGGGGAATATACAAGTAATCTCTTGTGTCGTAAATAAATACTGGATGATACAATTCAATTCAAGGCCCGGCTCATTGTCAGCCGTACACAGACACGATAGGTACGTACACATGTAAAACATTGATGCGACCTATTTATAGTGTAGGACAAAACATTTTCTTGTGAACAGCTATATGCGTAATGCCTGAAATGAATTGCAACGTTAGAAAATAATTCGTTTAAACTACCCTTGAATCCCCCTGAAATAAACAAAACATAAATACATAAAAGCGGCATGTTATAGGACATGACTTCCTTGAAGATTTAACAACGTTTAAGTTTAATAAAAAGCAAATTAGTACATTTTCAGTAATTGGGATATGTCATGATGTTTGCCTAGAACATGGAAGTAGAACCCTAGAATATAAAACTTCAAAAAATTCTGCTAAAACTAGAAAGATATGTGTAGATAGATATCATACGTGAATTGGGCATCCGACGTACTCTTTATTGTAACACAGTAGTCTATGGGGGAAACAGGTATGATAAAACCGGTCACTCATTAGATTGCCTTTTTTTTAATAACATTAAACGTTTATTTTAAAGTACACAATTTTCAGGTCTTCATTTTCAGACCTTATCAAAGACACTTGTAGCATGAATAATTGTTTATCCCACCTTAAATCCACAGACTAACAATAACCACAATTTGAAAGATTGTGAGCTACATAATGCTCTAGGCCTATGTGATTTTGATAAGGTCTAAAAATGAAGCCCTGAAAAAAATTGTTTTTCAAAATTATGATTTAGTGCTTTAAAAAAGTAATGATCTACAAGCACTCAAGTTGACCGTGTTCACCTGCCCATTTCCTCCCATAGACTTACTGTGTGTAGATATAGGCTATTATATCCTCCATCGGAGCGGAAATTGTTTATTTAGGCCTAATTCATATCTAGCCAGTGGCAGCATAACTTTGCAAACTATTTTATTCTAGGGTGTTATTTTGTCCATTTAAGCAGTACTATGTAGCTCAGATATCACATTTTGACATTTTTTTTATCGAAGCTCCACAATGTTAACCCTATTACTTAAACAAAAAATGCAAACATCGTTTCCGCTCTTAGTCACAGGTAGTGGCAGTTCAATACTCAAAACAACACAAAAGATAACATGTGGGACTAAGGAGGTTAAAAGATGAGTTTAGACACAAACCTCCCGTCTATGCTTTTTGTGTATCGTATCAACGGCAAGAAATAAATTTTCAAACAGGTTACCTCGATCTAATAATGCATACGTAACCTTTATTAAATTTATAACAATAGGTGATGAATACAATTCATTTGCGTAGAATTTCAGCTTCAGATTTATTGAATATGGTGAATATTATTCATTTTCTGGAACTTTTTTCCCCATTTTGTTACTGAACGTAAACAAGCATGCATTGATTGGAAGCAGACATTTGGGAGTTTTAGCTAAGGACGACGAGTCAGCTGCATTATTAATCAGAGTGCATTTTGGCCTCATTGATATGTTTTGCTTCATGTTTTTGTTGACGAAATAATTTTATTTTTCATCGACTTTTCTTTTGAAAACATGTAGTGAATTTGAAAACAGACAGCTGATGTACTTGCATCGACAGAGCGTATTGTCAACCCCAAAAAACAACAGCATTCACACACTGCGAATTCTAAATTATTAACTATAACGCCCATGATGTTTTTCCATATAAATTTTGATATCAAGTTGGTGTTAATTTTTCAACACCCTACTTGTCAAAGGTAATACATTTGGTGTTTGAATTAATTATATTGATGTCTAACACATAGTGTGTTGAAATTCAACAAGATCGTTTAATGTGTCATTAGATAATAAACATAACGAGTGTTACATGTAAATGCAACACACTATTTTTTGGGTAGTGCAAGCTAACTGTAAACTGTAGCCCCAGTGTTCAAAATGCGTAGAGATTGATGCATCGGTATGGCATGTAAAATGCGATAGCTATTTGAGAATGACTACATTACTAGTTAATAATATTACGACGACATTAGCAAATACTTACACAGACACAAAGAATAATCACAACTGACTGATGAACAGAAGAATGCATAACTTACGTTCCAACGACGTTTTGCTTCAGCGCCAAATTTGATTCTTAAAATTGGACGACTGTCTACTCGTATTTTAACAATGCTCGCAACAGTAGCTTGTCTTTCTTCCTCTTCAGCCAGGTAAAAAAAAATATAACTCTGGCATCTGTAATCATCATTTCAACTTAAAATGTTACCGAACACATAAAAACACAACATTTGATCCGTCAAGGGGGGGGGGGGGTTAAGAAAATCTATATTTTACATACGGATATACGTATACAGGGGTGTATCCAGTTTAATGCCAAACTGGTAACCGGATAATCTGGATTCTATGTTCCGATTTATTCATTTCGTGTTTTCTTGTATTTATTATTTCCACGCCTCGTTGGAATATGATAAATAATAATATGAATTACATGTATCTTTTTTTTTAAACACAATTAGTATAAGGTTTGAATTATTTTCTTTCATTTTGGTGTAGAGATTGTATTGTTTATTTGCACATTATAATTACTTTTCCATTTATTTGATCCAGAATATGTGAAAACGTAGCATTTAACGTTTCTGGGGGAAAAGAAAATCGTGACCTGGACTATTATCACCTCAACTCTTCTCAAGACGCCGGTTATTTACAATCAACTCCACTTATCAAGCGTTTAAACGTTTAATTCTTTGCAGTGATTGGTATATCTAGGTGCACAATTAACTCATTGTGTTTATTCTGTCTTTTACGTACAGGGTCTTGCTGTGGCAACAGCGGATGAAGATGTCTTGCGCCAGCAAATAATAAAAGATCACTCGAGATGTTTGCAAAAAATGGCTTCCGACCCCCCATCTACAGGTTGGTTGATTATTTATGTTTATGTGCAGTTCTTGTGTTTGTGTTTGTGTGTGTGTGTTGT
>JZLH01S0043567.1:15705-32857 GCA_001188425.1 Eucidaris tribuloides
GAACAGTAGTACAGTGTAAACTATAAAAACACCATTATGCCTTTTAGCTTGAAGGTTATCGATACAGATAGCAGAATATCTGTATTCTCAGATCTTCATCCAAATTGAAATAAGGAACAAAATGAATTTGTGTCTATTCATTTCACTTTCATTTTCAACAAAAATGCAGACAGTACTGGCCTGAACAGTAACACAGAGAAACATGAAAGCACCCATCAACCCGTGTCTTGGTCACAAGTATGACGGATGACCCGTAGTCACGGCTTGCTGGAAAACTTGAATTCCCCCAGTCTGTATTAAAGGTGCATTGCATGTCATTCACCAAAAAAAAATATATATATTTTTATCTCACAAACATCATTGCATTTGTATATATTTAAAATAAAGGATTAATGTCTCTGTTTTGAAATGAAATGGTTCATGGCAAATTTCATACTGTGTTTTGGGTACTAATGGTAATTTACCTTTTGGGTGCCATCAGGGCAGAAAATAAAATTTTATTTTTCAGGGGTACTTTAAGCTTGATGTACTAATTTTAGTGTGTTATACACTGAACCATATGTGGAAAATTGAAGGCTGTTTTGTGATTTTAGGGGGCTATTTTGTTATGAGCCAGGCTAATTCACCCTCAGCCCTAGTGTATTTCCTACACTGGGTGCACATATATGTTTCAACAAGGAATGCTGCTGCTTTGAAATTCATGGATGGTTAAACCCCGAGGTCATGAAATTATGCCTGAATCTGTATTGCTTGTCTCTGAGGAAAGGGTGTGTAATTGTTCACTGGTGGAGCATTACTAATGGGTAATAATAGTATTTCTTGGGTGTAAAAAAAAACACACAAGATCTCCAGACAGTGGAGGAAAGAGAATTCATATCGGGTTAAAAATTATAATACATCTACCCTTCATAGTCTGCTGGTCGCTGGTATAATTAGTCGTGTTAATGAACATGTATTTAACACATACTTTATGAATCCACCAACCTCCTTTGAATATGTGTATAACCTACATTATACCAAAATTACTAGTCTGATTTCAGCCCCTTGGTCTGCATGGGTGTTACAAATTACGTGCATTCTTTGCACATGTCAAATTTTATGCAAGTTACTGTCATGCAGATTATAGATTAGTAGATGATTACTGAAATAATGGTGTTGACGTACGTAACACTGTTAAGTGAGCCTGCCACAAAGACTAAATATCAGTTTGTTTATTGTGCGTTTTTTAAATTCTAAATCCCCCCCCCCCCCCCGAGGAGGGAGGGGGGGGGGGTTACTGTCATGTCAAGGTGTACACATGCTCGTGTGAAAAAAAATGTGTAAAAAGGGTTGTTTTTCACCTTCAGGCGATGAACGCGCATACTGTGAAAAGGGTAGCAAAATTAGGAAAACGGGTATACTTTTAACATAACTACTTAAAAGGGGTCGTTCCTGAATCTGAATGACTTATTTTTATGGGTAGTTCTAGATCCGTTTGATTTTAAAGTAATCTTTCAGAAATGAATTACTTGATTAGTGTATTTCTGATATCAATCGGAACATGTTTAATGGTCAGTTTTGAAAGTCCATAGCATCCACAGGTGTAGGTCCAATACCTTTTAATGACAGTGCAGCCCCCCCCCCCCCCCCCCCCCATGATATCCCCCGTTCTAACGATTATGATGATGTGAATTCACTAGACATGTCTTCAACAAACTTGTAGCATTTAAGGGTAAAAGTGATGTATTTTTCAAGTTTCAGGGTGGGGGGGAGGGTCTTGCAAAAGAGATCCTATACCTTTGATTTAGTGGTTGATACATGTATTTCTCTGCTATTAAAGAATATCACAATATTTCTTTTTTGTTGAGATATAGGCCTATACATTCAGTACAAAAATTATATGTTTTACATGATACACCATAAAGTGTAGTTTGAGACATCGTGGACACTTTCAATACTGCTCATGTTCAATCATCCTACCATTAGTCAGGACTTCTGCCTTTTCATTCTCATTTTTTTTTATTAATCAAATTTTTATTTTCAATGAAAGTCAGGTCTACTACACATACATGTACTTCAATTTCTGAATTCAATCTCCAAAAATGACCAAATTATTGTTCTCTTTCCCTCAACCATAATTTTACATAAGTTTACATTAGGCTAATGAAACTTGATTATGAGTTTCCCGTCACATTTTTTTCAGCCCATAATGAGGGACCTATTTCATTATTCATTATTCATTACATGCAGGATTTCATTATTTTAACTTTTTTACAAACACTTAAATGCTTTTTTGTTCATTCCATTTGCACATTTCCAGTTTCTAACGGTTGTAACCCAAAACATTGGAATATTGCACAGTGGAATCCTTTTGATGCATTATAGACCAACAGACGATCTTGAAACGAAATACAAACAATATTGGGTCTATTTTTAAACTTATTTCCGAGACTCGTTTCCTACCAAAACTTCCAAAATCAACTGAAAAGGTGAGGCTTGAAAAGAATTTTTCAAAATAATGAATTATTCTCAGATTTTCGGCCGCTAACGCGGCACAAAAATCATAACAAGGGCGGGTGACGGGAAACTCATAATCAAGTTTCATTAGCCTTACAATATTACAATATGAAGCAGCCTCTGTTAATTTAATAATTCAATTTCAAAATTGCAGTAGAAACAAAGGTATTTTGTAAAGGGTTTCTCAGGGTCTAGATATTTTGCAACAATTTTTGATTGCATCTGAGGAAAAATGGGACTTGATTTAATCAAATTTGCTGGGGTGTCACTTTAAGGAAAGGCATAGATGCAAATTTATTCCATCTTCTTCAACATGGAGCTTGAAGCTTGCTGAGAAAGGAGAAGAGGGAGAAAATGGTGAGAAGAATGTTCGTAATTATATTCCGTCATTACAGAAGTAGGTCGGATGATGCGACCCTACTGAATGGATTGTGATGACATGAGGCTGTGATGACGCTGTAGGCTTGGTCACAGACCTGTTTCTAGAGTTGTCAACTTAATTGTCATCTGATTTTATATTCACCCTCTTTGAATTTCCTTGCCCTGTTAATCTACTCTACCTTTCTTGCCTTGCATTCATTCCCTCCACCCCCCCCCAAAAAAAAATCACACTTTTCACAGTTTGATGAAACCTTTCCCTTAAAGGTTAGTGACATGATTGGGAACACTTGAATTTCTTGAAAATGCCTCAAGAACCAAATGAGTTGAAATATATACCAACAATGCACCAGGTGAAGTGGATCTCCTAGCTGGAAGGATTTGACTCTTAATTTGTTTACTTAAGGAGAATCAAGCATGAACATTAATTCTATCAGGGCACGATAATAATAGGACTTATAGAGAGCCACCCAGCAGGTTTGCCTGCCACAAGGATATTGACATTAGTGATTTTAGAATGAGTCAATGTTTGACTACAAGATTTTCACTGGAGAATCCTTGCATAGTTTACTTGATTTCTAGAGTAGTTTCAGCTGAAATTGAGGACTACCTTTAACCACTTCTTCCGTGTACTGTTTGAACAAGATGGCTGCTGTCATACTAACTTCATCATTTATTTGTATCAAAAGCATATGCAGGATGTTGTAAAGGGGGGTGCTCATCCATGGCCAAATCCTTATGTAGGTTCAAAATTTCTCTTAGTCAGCCCAGCCGCCGAAAAGTCATTCAGCGAGGGTTTTTATTCCAAATCCCCGGTCAAAAATGTTTCTTTTTCAGCTCAGCTGAAGAAAAGTCACTCAGTGGAGGGGGGGGGGGGGGGGTGGATGTGAAGAAAAACAATTTTAGACAAATTTTCAAGCTAAAATCTTGTCCTACGGCTAGCTAACATTACCACAGCTACAAGGGGAGTGTTTTCGGCATCAAAGGGGTATTTTCTCAAAAAGGGGATGTTGATAGGTATTCCAAAAAATTCTAACACCCCCTTTTGCCAAACGGGGTGTTGAGCACCCAAACACCCCACCCCCCCTCCACGTACATTTATGATTTGTACTCTGATATCTTTCACATGGAGGTGGAAGAGAGCATTATGCATTATTCAACTTTATTAGATACTGACTCAGGAATGGCAAGATTAGAGGAAGTCTTCAATAAATTGTGAAAATCCTAAAGTTGTTGTACAATGTATAGGTGTTTCAGAAACTGCAGTGATGGTCATCTTTGTTGCATACACTGTACATGTAGCTATTTCTTCAAGTTGCAATTTCTGTCAGGGCCATACCATAATTCAGAACTACTTAAAGGCAGGGGATCTCTTTTGCATTCCTAAAAATTAACATTGTGTAAATACAATGGCATTTTAGAAGAAAATGTCCTCTGGGAACCTTTAGCAAAATATAGGAGCTAGAAACTCAGTTTAAGTGGAATTATAGTGACTCAGATTTGAATTTTTTTTCTCGCGAGAAAAAAATTCCTCCCATAGAACGTACACTAAATGGCTATTGTTTTTCTTTTGCATTTTTCTAATTCTAGGCAATCACTGACCCCCAGATTTCACAGACATGCCCTTCATCAATAGCCTAAGGGCATGGGTTATCTTTTCCTGTCCTGCGGGGATTTTTGCAAATGAGATCCACTGCCTTTAATAAATGCTTGTCTCTCCTCAAGTAAATTTCACATGTGACCCGTCACCCTATGTGTGACTTTATCAGGGTATCGTGGTGACAGATCACATATACACTTATATATTGGCACTCTATATTTCAAATTATTTGGTTATATGCAGCATTTCAGCTTCCTCCATTCATGTCACTACCCTTTTGCATGGGTCTGTGCAGTAGACTAATGTTCTCCATGGCTACCCATAATGTATGAGGAGTTGAGGGAGCAAGATAGTCATACTGACTAGCTAGCTTGCTGACTGGGATGTGATCACATACTGTAGAGAAATGTGGCCGTCAGAGCGGTAAATTACAGACAAGGCCCTACGTTTTCTATGTTATCATAGAGGCCAAATTTTGTGGTGTTCTAAAAGTCAAATTCTATGTCCATGTGAAACTGAAAACAGATTATGAAAAAAAGAAACTGTATAAAGCCGTGTTGTCATGGGGTACATTTCCTACCTATGGTCGCTTATTACTTTCAAGGATTTTCAGTTGAGTTTTTCTCATAATCTCTGGGTAGTTTAGCTAATTTTTGCATGCACGTATTTCATTTATTCCATTTTTGATGGTAGTTTTGATCGTTTTTCCAGCCAAATTTGATTTATATGAAAATCTGAAATACTGTGAGACTGTTAGCATCCCATTGTTAGAAACTATGCATGATCTGTTGAACTGTTCACTGATAGTCTAGGGGAAATGTGGACAAGTATTCCAACTGTCAAACAAGGCTCCACACTAAAGGCCACCGCACACTACACGATTTTCGGTCGCGTGACTGACCGACTTTGGATTGGAAATAAATCAGCGTGTACGAAATATAAGCGCTTTTTTATTTCGGATCCAAAGTTGGTCTGTCGTACGACCGAAAATCGCATAGTGTGCAGTGGCCTTAACTTTTTGTCTTACTTGCCTTTTTGGGCAAGTGAAATTACCAATTTCAGATTTTTACTCTCCGTAATGAAAAATGTACTTACCCGGAAATGAACAATAATCAAAAACATTAATTTCAACAAAGATTTCTGGACATGATTTGCTCATTTCATGATAAAAAATTAACTTGCTCATTTGGGCAAGTAAATTTTAACATTTTGAGTTTTTACCTGTCCGACATGAAATATAATATGCCCCGGGCAAGCCAAGCGGGCAAGTGCTGATGTTGAGCCCTGTCTGTACATGTATGCACAAATAGCATACATGTATTGAACTTTTCTTATCCTTTCAGCTTCAGCTGTAGATTTGTGTTAAATCCCCACTCAATCCTTTGCAGCTGCAGGGATTATATAGCCAGACTATGCAAATCTTAAAAAGGTCAGCATAAAGTTGAAAAATAACTGAAGTTTTATGCTCCGTAGCCGTAAGGTTGAATGCTTCCTGTAAATCACTTGGTTTTGGGGGATGTTTTTGGGGGAGGGGGGTGGTGAGGGAGGGAGAAGAGTTGGGAGAGGGAAAGGTTGGGAGGGGGATGGAGAAAGGATGCAAGTAAGTATTCTCGATTCCAGATTCTTCTCGATTCTTTTTCTACCTTCAGAGTGCACTCCCCGACTTTTTCTACCTCCGGAGTACACTCGCTCTGCGGCTCTACCTTACAGCGTGTTTCGACAGAAAAATAGTGGAAAATCTAAAAACCGTATCGTCTTTAAACCAACCTGTTTCTACAGAGCGAATAATCCGATTAGCTCCCATTCCGTGTCGCAAATACCGCGTCAATCGGAAATCGGGAAATTCAACCTATGACCTCGCAATGCATTGTGGTATATGAACTGGTCCAAAATATGCAGTCACAGGCCATATTTTCACACGCACCGGTGACCCCTATTTCCGCCAGACACGATACGCTTTTCGCTGTGTGTTTCTACAGAAAAGATTTTCTGTAGAAACACAACGTTAATCAATGCAGAGAAAGTTAATCAAGACTCTAGTCTTAGTCAAAGCAGTGGACTGAAGATAGTGGTTTCCTTATCAGATTTGATCCAGTTAAAGATTGTGTCATTGATTTGCACGTCAAAAACATCTAAATAAATGAAATCACCTGAAATCATATCCAATGTGAAGATTAATATAAATAAACACCTCTCATAGAGACTTGGGGTAAAATATTGAGTTTTGGTGAAAATCTGGACATTTAAACTTCATCCTTTTTCAAATGACTCTGACGTCTTTTCAAAAAAAATCTGTGACGTCGACGTGCACGGACCGTTCCAAAATTGTCCGATCAGCCGTTACTTAGCAGAAGGTCGCGTGGAGGTTAGCCGTTTAACCAATCAGTGCGCTCCGCTGGTCTTGCGACGGTACACATAATCGCGATTCGCAATTTGAGCAAAATTTAAATTCACGGAGAGAACAACATTCTGGTATTTATGTTGTTATTAGTTTTTCTCATAAAACAACAAATTCATGACGTATGAATCTCAAACTTTCAACACACCATTTCTAAGTACTAAACTACCGTTTGGTATTGATAATGAAGGGAAGTAATGGACTTCCACATCCCTGACACAATCTTTAAAGATAGTAAGTTAAAAATGCAGTATTCAAAAATTTGGGATTCATACATTGTTTAGTTTTTTAAAATGATATAAAGCATTTTAACTTGAACCATTGATCAAGTTGTATTTTGCTGTGGTAGTCTAGGTTTCAGACACTGGATGTACATGTAGCTTTCACTTACTAATTTTGAATTTGGTTGAGTCCAACCATAGCAAAGATTGTTTGTTAATCGTCCAAGTTACACTGGTGTGAGGTTTTGATCTTGCAAGCTTCGAATAGCATGTATTTAGTTTTGCTAGATGATACACAAATCGGGTCTGGCAGTAAGACTAGATTAATGGCTGTGTAAAATTCAAATTCAATGAGCGAATTGACAGTACATTACGTGCATTCTGTTCGAAGTTTTTAGTGCTTACAGTATCTAAAAACGAAATCTGACATTTCAGTCCAAAATTTTTGTCAAAGGTAAAGAGTGGATCTTTAGATCATATAAATGATTTTAGTTTATTTTGGTCAATAAGTTGAGTTCGGTGAGTGCAAATCTTGAACACAATCTTTACTACCTTAACACATACATGTAGATACTGAAAACAAGGGGTCTAGACTATAAATGTACATATGCATATCAAAATGTCTCAAACGGTGAACTGCTGTGCAAAAATTTGTGTACATTGCGTTGCATGGTAATGAGTATTGCTGCATACAATTTTAATGGAATTGGTGTTTGCAGTGTCAACATCATTCACATCATGTCGACAAACTCTATGGATTAAATTGTGGGCTTGCTTTTGATTTTAGTTGTATTTTGCAATTTGGCAAATACATTTTTATAGAGAGATCGAGCTGCCATAGCTAGTCCCTGGATGTAAATGAGGTGTTGCCAGGCATGCAGAAAATGTGTAAGTACTGATATTAAAGGCAGGGTGTCTTTTTGCATGCCTAAAGTTTTACATTGTGCGAATATACTGACGTATAAGACGAAAATGCAGTTTAAGAACGGTAAGCAAAGTGTAGGATCTAGAATCGCAGTTTTTGTGGAATTATACCAATGTTTGACTTTGAATTTATTTTTTGTTTCTAGTGACAAAAATTCTATTAATAGTACTATTTTTAGACAGTAAATTGTATAGGTCTCTTTCTACCTCCATGGACAGTGCCATAGTGCAAAAGGTTTTTACACGGAGATGATCTTGTATTCCTGTCATTGCCTGACACATGCCAGCACAACCAGGCTGGTATTACATGTACATAAGAAATGTAATCAGCCTGATATATGGATTTGGAACAGTGTGCCTAGAACATATACTACACAACTATTGGTTTTTGTGCACATTTTTTTTTACAATCTAGGCAATTTCTGATCTTCAGATTTCACAGGCAAAATAGCCTGAAGGCATGAATAATGTTTTGCTGTGTTATGGGAGGGTTGCAAATGAGATTCCCTACCTTTGAGAATGTTTTATGCTTACAGTTACATACAGCCTGGTACTTATATTGAGAAATAGCCGAAAGAGAGGATATTACACAGCCCTGTTCTTATTCTCAGTAACCCTGAATCATGATTATTATAATTGGTGGAAAGAGGTGCAACGGGATGCTTGGCAATGAAACTGGAATAGGTACAGTATTACACAGACAACCACAGTGTGAATGTACATTGGGAGCTTTATAGTTTTGGGGTCAGCATGGGTATTGATTTGGGGGGGGGGGGCGGTGTATAGTCTGTTCCTCGGTAACAATATCATCAGTGAAGAGACGTGGATGCAGTGCAGGCTCGCGAGTACATGTAGATCAGTATGTGCATATTGTGTCGTGTGTACACCTCGGCTTTGGCTCATTTTGTATGGATGGCATGGTGATGGGTATATTTGAATATTCCAGGGCAATAATATTCACAGTTGATGATGTAGACTGGTGGTTCATTACTGATACTACATGTAATTGTAGTTTAATAACATTGATGTTGCTTCATTGGAGCAGGAGATGCTTTCAAGGCATCATTTATATTTTCTGGTTTTAAAGTGATAGGCTAACATTGTGGAGCTTCAATTAAAAAATTTGTCAAACTTTGATATCTGAGCTACATAGTAGTGTTCAAATGGACAAATAAACACCCTAGAATACAAAAGTTTGGAAAGTTACACTGCCAATGGCAAGTTATACATGAATAAACAATAAAACTCGGGACGAGTTTTATTAAGGGCACTGTATAACAATGTTTCCAGTTAAAAAAAATCTGAGCTACATGATTCCCCATGCTACTAGTGTCATTGATACAGTCTAAAAATGAAGCCCTGAAAAAATTGTAGGTGTAAAACAATACATTAATGCTTTTAAAAAAGTGGAAAATCATTGAGAGACCATTCCAGCTTTTCTCCATAGATGCTGTGTTGCAGAATTTCTATCGCCTGATTATAAATTAATGTGCAATTTGTATCTGCACATATTTACTAGTGACAGCATAACTGTCCAAACTTATTGTGTATCTATGCGTGTAATTTGCTCCATATCAAACACTGTCAGATATGTCAGATAGCAAAGTTTGACAATTTTTTAAACGGGTCTTCCACAGTGTAGTGTCTTTAACCTCTAGAGGTGTACACACAGTAAGTCTATGGGAGGAAATGGGCAAGTGAATCTGGTCAACTTACGATTTTCACTTTTTAAAAGCACTAAATAATCATTTTGAAATACAATTTTTTCAGGGCTTTATTTTTAGACCTCATCAAAGACACTGGTAGCATGGGGAATCATGCGGCTCAGATTTTTTTAACTGTGGTAAATGTTATCCAATACCTTTAAAATATCTGAGTACAACATCATCCATGCAACTAGTGTCTCTGATCTTTGATAAGGTCTATAAAATGGGAAGACTTTCAATTGTGATTTGTGAAGGAGGATTTATGTTGATAAGAACTACATACATACATGCACTAAATGTTGATAATTAATGGTGGTGATGAACATTGTAATGGTGATGATGATGATGATGATGATGATGGTTATAATGGTGATGGTAAGTGATAATGATGATGACAGTGATTGTGATGGACAGATGATGGTGGTGATGGTAGTGATGATGATTATGGTGGTGATGATGATGATTATTATGGTGATGATGATTATGATGATGATGGTATGGATGGCATGGTGATGGGTATATTTGAATATTCTGGGACAATGAGAGTCACAGTTGATGATCGATTCAGACTGGTGGTTCACTTCTGATACTAACTGTCGTTAATGATGTTGATGATGCTTTATATTAGAGCAAGAGATGCTTTAAAGGGCATCACTTAACAATAGTTTGAGTTTAAAATATCTGAGCTTCAAGATCCTGATTCTACATACTACTATAGTGTCACTGATAAGGTCTAAAAATGAAGCCTACAAAATTGATTTGTGAAGGAGGATTTGTGTTAATGATGAGAACTATGCTGGTGAACATTAATTGCACTAATGATAATGATGAAAAAGATGATGGTGGTGATGATGATGATGAAAAAGGTTAAGGATGATAATTGTGAATCATGATGATGACTATGATTATAAAAGTGATAATGGTAATGATGATAATGATAGATGATAGTGATGATGATGGAGGTGGTGACGATGATGAAGTACAGTGATGAGGATGATCATAATGGTACATGTGGTGATGATGGTGATGGGGATTATGGTGATCGTGATGATGAAGATGCTAATGATGATGGTGATTGTGGTGATGATGATTATGATAATGATGATGATAATTGATGATTGATGATTGATGATGATGATGATAATGATGAAGATGCTAATGATGATGGTGATTATGATGGTGGTGATGATGATGAAGATGATGAAGAAGATGATGAAGATGCTAATGATGGTGATTGTGATGATGGTGATGGTGATGATGATGATGATGATGATGATTGATGGTGATGATTATTATGGTGATGATGATTATTGATGATGATGATGATGGGTGATGACTGTGGTGTTGATGGTGGTGACGGTGATGGTGGTGATGGTAATGATGATGATGATTATGATGGTGGTGGTGGTGAGGAATTTTATCAGCGGTAGTGGCTTATTTTCGTGAACTGGACTCTTCATCCCAAGGGTTATTGTGAGGGGTGAAGATTTATGTGAATATAAATGATTTACCTTTAATATTTGGCCAATAAGTTCAATTTGGGGTGCGCAGATCATGAACACAATTTCTAATTCCTCAACCTCTTAGATTTTTAACTGGTCAATGTTAACTGGGGTTAATCTACAGTACCCTTTCCTAATAACATCAACCTGAGTCATTGGAGAATAAAAGTTACATAATAAATTTGATTTCCAATAGTCATTTTGTCTAGTAGAACTGCAAAACACGTTGAGTGTACCAGCCTAATTTGTATTATTTATGTTTGCATATGTGTACACGTTTTACAATATAACTAGTTTCATGTGACAAATTAAAAGTAAATGATATGATTGGGGATACATGTAGTACTCAACTTGGGGTAAAAACTATTGTAGAATCAAGTAAACTATGCAGGGATTCTACTGTGAAAATTTTTGTGGTCAAAAGTTGACTCATATGTCCATCAGTATGCCTTGTAACACACAAATTTGTAGTGTAGCCTTCTATAAAATCTATTGTGCCCCGATAAAATTAAAATGCTGGCCTGTTCATGCTTGATTCTCCTTAAGTAAAAAAAACTCAAGACAAATCCTTCCAGCTAGATTATCCACTCCAGCTGGTGTATATTTGGTGTATCTTCCAACCAGTTTGGTTCTAAAGGCATTTTTATTTCTCCCAATCATGTCACTGAGCTTTAATTACCATACATGTATATGAATGAAAAGTATCACAAATTCTACTACATTGATTTATGATTACGTGTGGTATTATATTATATATACTTAGACTAATATTGATGTATGAATTACATTACATGTAAACACTGTGCCACTCTTATTTTATTAAAGTGATAGGCTAACATTGTGGAGCTTCAATTTAAAAAATTGTCAAATTTTGATATCTGAACTACATAGTAGTGTTCATGGACAAATAAACACCCTAGAATAAAAAAGTTTGGAAAGTTACACTGCCAATGGCAAGTTATGCATGAATAAACAATGAAAACTCGGGGCGAGTTTAAATAGCGTAGGTGTACACACAGTAAGTATATGGGAGAAAATGGGCAGGCGAATCCGATCAACTTTCACTTTTTTAAAGCACTAAATAATCATTTTGAAATACAATTTTTTCAGGGCGTCATTTTTAGACCTTATCAAAGACAATGGTAGCATGGGGAATCATGTAGCTCAGATTTTTTTAATTATATTTTCATGTGCAGGTACATGTATGCTGAAGATAATAAATTTTGATTCAGAGCAGTTATCCTAGTTGTGTGCTTCTTTGTAGACCCATTCATTATACAGTTGCACATCATGCTTTTCATGGGAAAATGCAGCTTTTGGTTAAAAACAAATATTTTGTACTGTGTTGGTTTTAATGATACATGTAGGTGGATTATACACAGCAGCTTGAATTTATCACAGTGTTTTCATTCTATTTGCATACAGGTACGTTGCCCCATCGACACAAGATCGTCATCGCAGGAAATCATGAGTTGACCTTTGACCGGCAGCTCATGACGGAGAGGAACAGCCATGTATTCATGAGTTTCGCCACTGCCTTTGAAGGTAACTAATACCACTTTCATACTGAAAGCGAAATGGAGTAACTCCGGAGTGAGTTGATACACTTATACTGCGGACCAAATTTATGAACCTTTCATACTTGCCAGTATAAAACCGTAGCAGTGTATGTGCAGTCATTTCCATGGTTGACATGCGAGTTCGCGCCATTACATGTATGTGTGACCAAATCGCACAATTGAAAATATGGGGGATTGGCTCAAATATGATCAGTTCACAAACTTGGTGTTGGAGTTAGACAAGTTCTACATGTATGCTTAGGGTAATGATTTTGGATAATTTCATTAAAAATCAGGAAAACAAGTTACATCAGAGAATGTAGAACCCACGCGAGCTAAAAAACAAAATTTAACTCCCAACTTTTAAACTCGCTGCTGACGTTGGGACAGGAAATGTAAACACGCGCGAGATTACTGCGATAAGCTGATACCGCACTTCCAGTCAGGAGTTACTCAGCCTGTAACCCTCATCTCGAAGTGGGTCGAGTACTCTACTTTGAAAACAAAGTAAAAAAAATTCTCAGAATTTTCATATTGCCCCACCAAAGTGGAGTAACTCTTCCTGAACTCCAGAGTTGTATAAGAGGAATATGATTAAAAGGAAATGGCAAAATTGGAAATAATCCTCAATTTAGGCCATTAATGCTCCCAGAATCAAGAAGGGTCTATACTGCTGGAAAATTTCATAGTCATGCTTTTTCTCTTTGTTGTACAATTATCAATGCTGTTACGTCAAAATTTGTGGTTTAGCTGTTTATGGGATTGTTTGTTATCAGGGCCAGAGATTTATTCAATACTTGTGAATAAATGTTTGCGTCTCCTCAACAAATTTAAGACAAATGCTTCCAGCCTACATGGTTCTTGAGCAGCGTAGAAAATACACAGGGGGCTGAGGGTGATTTTTCCCCAAAAATTAACTAAACAGCCCCCTAAAATCACAAAACATCCCTCAATTTTCCTCATAGGGTTCAATGTACATGTATAACATAGTAAAATCACTAGATCAGACATGAAAGTACATGTACATGTAGCCCCAAAAAATAAAATAGTTTTTTCTGCCCTGATCTTGAGGCATTTTGACTTCTCTCCAATCATGTCACTACCCCTTTATAAACTGAATTCCAAGAATAGAAACCATGTGGCCTGGGGGACGATTCCTTGGAAGAATAAGTGGACAGCAGAAATTTGCAATCACTGAAACCCAGTCATAAAACTCATTGAATGTATTACATAATGGTGTGCAGGATTTCTTAGAATTCCTTTGTTAATGAAGAATAATTCTCGTCCTCCACAAGGGAAAACTGGCATAGAATTAATTTTCTCATTTGAAGAAAAGTTTTACAGTATATCTCGCTGTGCCACATGAGATGAAACAAATTATATTCAGAAAAATGGGTCATTACGCCTGAAGAGAGTACCAAATACAACTACATGGGTAATTTGTATGTGTTTAGGTACCTTATAATTATGAGGTAATTGGTTGTGAACTTGTGATCTAACACTTTAACACTTTGGGTGCTAATAGCAGGGGTGTAGTCGAGGCCGGCCGTTCCGAGTCACGAGGCCGCTGGAAAAATATTGCTCCCATAGTCTTTGTACACGTGACTAGGTCCGAGGCCAAGGCCAAGGCCGGCAAAATGCGGCCTCGAGGCCGGTCTCGACTACATCCCTGGCTAACAGCATACCAGCTCGCCCACATGTAACCTCAATGGGGTACTAACAGGGCACCAGTTCACCAAGAAGACAATCAATTCTTGACATGTACCTTTAAATTCCAATGATAAATGTCACTTAAATTCCTCCCAATAATATTTTTCACAAAATGAAGACACATTGAACCAACTACATAGTTAACATTTCTTGTTTCGATAGCATTTGCATGTTTACCGAAACCTGTAAACTTTAAAGGGTTATATATATTCAGTGCAAAACAATCCAGTCTTTGGGTAAGACACCTGTTTTTTAGCCCAGCAACCAAAGTATCAAAGCCCAGCGGGGTGTTTCATAAAGCTGTTCGTAAGTTACGAACAACTTTACAAACGACCCAGAAGAGATACATTCCAAGAAAAAACCCACCGCCTCGGCCCCTGGGGGACGATTACTTGAAGAATAAGTGGACAGCAGAAATTTTGCATCACTGAAACCAGCTCATAAAACTCATTGAATCGTATACATAAATGTGTGCAGGATTCTTAGAACTTCGCTTTGTATGAAGAATAATTCTCCGTCCTCCCCACATAGGGAAAACTGGCAAGCATTAATTTTCTCATTTGGAAGAAAAGTCTTTACAAGTATCATCTCGCTGTGCCACATTGAGATGAAACAAGGATTATAGTCAGAAAAATGGCGTCTATACGCCTGAAGAGAGTACCAAATATACAACTACAACCATGCGCGCAATTTGTATGTGTTTAGGTATATATTATGAGGTAATTGTTCTTGTGAACTTGTCGATCTAACACCTCTCTACAACACACACCACACCTCTTCTGGGTGGCTACAGCGGGGTATAGTCCGGCGTTCCGCAGTCACCGAGCGCTGGAAAAATATGCCGCTCCCATAGTCTTGTACACGTGACTCGGTCCGCAGGCCAAGGCCAAGGCCGGCAAAATGCGGCCTCGCAGGCGGTCTCGACTACATGCCTGTGGCTAACAGCATCCAGCTTGCCCACCATGTAACTCAATGAGGTCACTAATATGGGGCACGCAAGTTCACCAAGAACGAAAGTCAATTCTTTACATCGTAGCCTTTACCTTTGTGCCGTCGGAAGCCGCTCATCTCGTGCGTAGCCGGAGTTTATTCAAAGAGCGCTCAGTATCGGAAAGGAATACCTAACTGAACTTCACTAGCAATAACTTTGCACAACATACGTTTTTTAAGGAAAAATGTCCGCTACAGCAGCCAAAGTTGAAGTAGCATTTTTAGCAGACGGCTTCTTAAATGCACTAAAGGTCCTGTTTGGAATATACATCAGAATTTTGTAAGTAATGGCTAATTGTAAACGCAACATACAACTGACTTCTAAGTCTTCGCTGCTTGAAAATATACAACTCCATGTCACATGATACGAAAAAAAAAAAAAAAAAAAAAAAAAAAAACAAGAGGGTAACCACACAGTTTTTATTAAAAAAAAAACCAGACTCTTACTCATTCATGAAAGAGATAAGTTCACCGAAATAAGAAGTGAATGAAGAGATTATCAGTGAGATAGCCCGTCCAATTGTAATTGACTTTAAAGCTACCGTTTGCACAGTAAACTTGTGTCTAATCCTTTGTCCTGCTTGATTGCATTTATCGGTTTTCAGGTTCTTAAGAACTAACATAATACCCCCCCCCCCCCCCGCCCGCCACTTGACGAACTGTAAACAACTACAAAGCAGATTACTGCCTAGAAGGTAATAGTGTAATTCGGCGTGAATACAACTCGTTTCTACGTTTGAGGTTGAAATGCGCACCCCTGGAATCCCCCGTCAGTACCGGCCTTGTTTGAAGCCTCCCGCGTCCGCCTGCAGCTGCAGAGAGTGCATGGATACGCCCGATACGCGTGTAAAGAGTTGAATTCCAATGATAAATGTCCACTTCGAAATTCCTCCCAATAAGATTTTTCAGCAAAATGAAGACACATTGAACCACTACATAGTTAACATTTCGTTGTTTCCGATAGCATTTCATGTTTAACCGAAACTGTAAACTTTTAAAGGCTAATATTCAGTGCAAACAATCCTGTCTTAGGGTAAGAACATGCCGTGTTTTTAGCATCCAGCAACCAAAGTATGCAAAGCCCAGGGGGTGTTCATAAAGCTGTTCGTCAAGTTCCAACAACTTTAACATAATGACTGGTGATACTCTTCTTGGTGCTAATCAGTTTTCTGCATGCATTTACATTGTAGCACAAGAAGGTATCACCAGTCGCGTAACGTCGGTTCGCGAACTTACGAACAGCTTTATGAAACACCCGGTATAACCGTAGTTTTGTAAATGGTGACAAATGAAATTAATTTTTTCCTGTTGTGTTTTTAGATTAGACTTATATTCATGTATTTAAAGCACCTGAATTAACTTTAAAGCCACATTCTATTTTTTTTTTGAGGACTGAATAAAAATAATGTCCCCCCTGGTGACATATGGGCAGTTTCCATGGTACGAGAATGACAGTCAGAGCTTCATTTTTGGACATTCTTACAGCGTAAGAACAAACAAAAGCCATTATTACAATGTCAAATATGCGGCCAATTCTACTGCATATTACAATTACACAATTTCTATCATTTTTTTTCAACCAATCATTTCCGTTAATGAATCTTGCATAATAATGAGGCTTGGTAAAACGGAATGACGTCTAAAAGAGACATGGTTTTTCACAAGATG
>JZLH01S0043567.1:32882-43008 GCA_001188425.1 Eucidaris tribuloides
CTGACTGGGTTGATAACTTTCATGGTGCTAATCCAGTTTCTGCATGCATTTACATTGTAGCAACATGAAGGATCACCAGTCGCGTAACGTCGTTCGCGAACTTACAGAACAGCTTTATGAAAACACCCCAGGTATACCGTAGTTTTGTTAAATGGTGAAAATAAATTAGATTTTTTTACTGTTGTAGTTTTTAGATTAGACTTATATTCATGTATTTAATGCTACCTAAATTATGACTCTTAAACCACATTCTATTTTTTTTTTGAGGACTGATATAAAAATAATGTCCCCCCTGGTGACATATATGTTTCTATATTGTTTCAATAAATTCTTGCAGGTCTAGAAAAACGATGGGACCGCTGAAGAATATCAGGACCAACCTCCAAAGGAACTCGACATCTACTTAACAAGGATTTCTGAAGTACGCGTCACTGGGATTCAGATTTTACGATCGCCGCCAATGGTAAACTTTCTGCTTTAGTTGCTGTGTTATACTCTGGCCTGAAAACAAAGTGTGAGAGGAGTATACAAAATGTTTCTGCAAAAAATTGTGGCAGCAAAAAGCAGCCCATCTTTGGCATTTACTAAAATATCTTGTATGCTTTACATTTAAGGGTAGAAATAAAATGTTATTATTCGGTGCACTTTCAAGCCCAGTTTAGTGCATTCTTAATATGTATAAGGCATTGAACCCTATGAAGTAAGATTGAGGGCTATTTATGATTTGTAGGGGGCTACTCTATTGATAATTTGGGGGGCTAATCGCCCGCACCTCAGGGTATTTCGTACACTGCTCGACATCAAAGTAAGACATAGTCTTTTACTTTCAAAATGCCCATTTGTTATTTCAATTGCTTAATCTTGTGATAGCTGTATGTTAGATACCATAGAAAAGACACAAAATCCATTGCCAATTTAGTAGGACAAAATGCCCTTGATTTGATTAACACATCAAGTACAAAAGTATTTCTAAATTTGCCAAAGTAAGTGCTTTCATTTGCAACAATTAACTTTTGAGACACACTAGAGTAAATCAACGTGTGTCAGGGTGGTGTCCGCTGGAAATCTTGCCCGTCAAAACTATTTCAAGTTTGATCCGTGTGAGAGGCCACTAGTGTGGTCACGACTAGTCAACGAAAACTCGAGTCACGACTACCTTAACGGATCGCACTACGACTATCGGGTTAACAACCATAGTCAACATTTATCAACATGTTTAATTTGATTAAAAATCTGAGTTCAACAGATGTTTTTCCAAAACTCTGTGAATTAACCAATTCAACTGTGTTTTAAAGGTGCTAAATTTGAAGATTGAAGTCTTACATATAATTTGATTCATGAAACTAAGCATTTTCTAATTTGACTATTTAATTACAGCTCAATTAGTGGATTAACGTTTGGTAACGGAATGACAGTAACAGAATGACGTCGGGATTATTCTGAAAATATCGTCGAGTTGGAAAAGCAACACAGTTATCATTGTACTTTAAGATGCTTCACACGATTTCAAGGAAAAAACTGCTGAAAAAAATTGTAATTTTGCTGTTTTTGGCATAAAACTGAGAATTTTTCATATGTAGTCCCACATATAGCATTTTGTGTACTGTTGCTGATTCTCCTAGAAGATGGCATTCAAGAACCAAAATTTTGGGCAGAAATGATGACCCCCATAGGCATTCAAACCACTGAAATGTAAAATGATTTGAGATAAAGCCATTTTATGAAGTTTGTGGTTTGTCCACTTTCGCGTGGAACTGCCCATATATTGTTTCTATATTGTTTACATAATTCTTTGCAGGACTCGAAAACGACGACTGGAAGAATATCAGGACCAAACTCTCCAACTGCATCTACTTACAGGACTCTGAAGTACGCGTCATGGGATTCAGGATTTACGGATCGCCATGGTAACTTTCTCTTTAGTTGCTGTTGTTATACTCCTGCCAAACAAAGTGTGAAGGGAGTATACAACATGTCTCAAAAAAATTGTGCCAGCAAAAAGCACCCTCTTTGGTATTTACAAAATACCTTGATGCTTACATTCAGGGTAGGAAATAAAATGTTATTATTCGGGGCTACTTTCAAGCCCAGTTTAGTGATTTTAGTATGTTATACATTGAACCCTGTAAAGAAAATTGAGGGCTATTTAGTGATTTTAGGGGGCTATTTTGATAATTTGGGGGGCTAAATCGCCCGTCACCCCAGGGTATTTCCTACACTGCTCGCATCAAAGTCAAGACCATAGTCTTAGCTTTCAAATGCCATTTGTTATGTTCAATTTGCTTAATCTTGTGATACGTGTATGTTTAGATAACCATGAAAAGACAAAATCAATTGTGCCACTTTTAGTAGGAAAAATGCCCCTTGATGTTGATTTAAACATCAGGTCACAAAAGTATTTTCAAATTGCCAAAAAGGATGCTTTTCACTTGCACAGTTACTTTTGAGACACACTGAGTGAATCAATGTGCGGTCGGTCCGTTGGAAATCTTGCCCGTCAAACTATTTCCTAAAAGTTTTTGAGCCCGAGGAGGCCACTAGTGTTGCACGACTAAATCGCGAAAAGTCGTAGTCGCGACTACGACTATCGGAACGCAATAGTCGACTTTTTATCACATGTTAATTTGTATTAAAAACTGAGTCAAAAAGACGTAAAAATTGAACAGAACTACCAATCATTGTGTCATGGCAATTAATGGCATTGTGTATGTGTACGGCTGCTTGATCTTTTGACTCTTTATTCTTTTCCTTCACGTTTTTCATTGTAAATCGGCCATGATCTATCATCAAACAGAACTGCCAAAATGTACTTGGATCAGCGTATAATCGTGCAATGCTATCATACATGTGTTGCCGTAGCCTATATGTTGCACTCACTGCGACTCCAATTGTGACAACCATGCACCCCCACACAACCCAATCCTTGAAACCACACCTAAGACGTTGAAACACCGGTAGTCGACTAATAGTCGGAGTCGCGACTATTGGTGGGGCGACTAGTCGACTCTCTAAAATGCTGAAGTCATGCACACTAGAGCAAACTGTCTATTACAAGGTGGGCACCATGGATTTCAAATGGACGCCTATACAAGTAATTATCCTGGCTTCGATCTCAGAATACCCTGCAAACGTATTTTCAAATCAAGGTGTTATAAAAGTATTACCCGTTCCGCCCTGATTTTTTGCAATTTTGATACCCTTGTCAGTGTACGCGTGTACTCGCCTGTCTGGTGAAAAACACTTTCACGTTTTTCTGTGTGGAAGCGTGGCGTCCACCTTGTAGTGACAGTGTTCAGCACACCCCCCCCCCCCCCCCCCCCCGAATTTTGATCAATGCTGATAAAATTCCAGCACAACCTGGTTTGGGGTGTAGATGTGCAAGACAAGTTTGAATATGTTGGAAACTGGGTTGCCATGGTAACATCAATATTTTCGTTATGAATCTGGGAACATTGCAGATCAAAAGACCTTACTGACTTTCCAAGCATGTCACGAAATTTGGCACACATTTCGATGAACTTGGGGTGAAGATTGTATATATTATGATTTATCTTTGATTTGTTTATGTAATTACATTGTGAAATTTGATGAAAAGGATTTGTATGTTGATGATTTATAATCATAAACATAATAAAAAAATCAGAAAAAAACCTTGGCGTGTAAGATGTGCAAGACGTGTTGAAATTGTGTTGCCATGGTAATGGCACATAGGCTGTCGTAATTGGGTGGGGGTATTAGTACGTTCAGTTATATTTCTAGTTGTTGTTGTTATCAATGTTATTTTAATTGTTTGTTGATTCTCTTTGCATGATTGTAACAATGTACATCTGCTGGCTGGTGCATGAAATCTAGAAAATGAAAATGATAAACAATTTAGAAAGTGAAAATAATGAAAAACTCTTTATGCCCATGGCATTATAAATGTACATGATGAACAATGATAAAAAAAAAGTTGTTTTCCATCCAGGTGAACAGGGGTGTGCCTGTCCCCCCCCCCCCCACCTTCCCAAGTTGAGAGGTTGAGTGACAGCAAGGGGGGGGCAGAGGGGAGTTTCCATAATCTTTGAAGTGAATGTCAGATTTTAAACAAATTTTTTCAACAGGAACATCATCTGTAAGGCAGGGGGTGTAAAGTCATCAAATGGTTCAAGAGACCCCCATGATTAGGAACCATATAGTCCACCTCCCTCCCCGCAACTTCATGGACCAAAAATATGTAACGCTATTGCTGACATTGTTGAGTACCACAGGGGTTGTTCAAGCTCATAAGCGTGAACCCCCCACCCCCCCCCGAGTTTTATAATCTAAGTTCTTTTAAATCTTCAATGTTTATCTTCATGGCTTTTCACACTTTTCTCTCAGGCAACCAGTATTTTGTGATTGGGGGTTTCAACGCTACCTCGAGGTCAACCCGCTACTAGACAAATGGAAAACAATGGATCCAGAGGGCATAGATATTCTCATAACACATGGTCCACCTCTAGGTAAGGACTGGTCCATTATATTTTGTGGAGGTTTTAACTCATTAATACTAGAGCCTGTCTAAGTAAAATAATCATAAAAATTTGCTTTCTCATCAAATCGGCAACATCCTGGAATAGTCATTATGTATAAATGGTAATGTGTATTGAATGATGTGTCAAACATTTGCTAATTAATTAATTATTTATTGGTGAAATTTTAAGATTTATTTTTCTTTGTGAAATTTAAGACTAAAAATAATTTTTGATTAAATAACTTTTACGCTAATAAATGACATAAAAAAGAAAACACGTCTGTAAAATGTTTCTCAATTAGCTTCAATACATCACCACTAAACAAAGTGGAACAACCAAAGCCTCATCATAACAAGACAGAAGCCGTTGCCAATTTGATAAGTTTAATGATTATTCTAGTTAAATCTTCATTTAAAAGTTCATAACAAAAACGAATATTCATTATGACAGTGTAGCATCCCAGTTCATTGAATAGCTGATATTTTTCTCTACTTTACATATTCATTTAGATGGGTTAAATACAGCCACATCCAAGATAAAAAAAGCAAACCACAAATATGTTGGTTTAGTATTGAATGGGTTAAGGGGTCTTTGTGACTGACTGACAAAGGTCAGATTGTATCGTCTTTTTTTTTGGGGGGGGGGGACATTATTATCTATACCTGCATTGTTTCGATTGAAATCAAAATCTTTTAATTTCTTTTGTTCAAATCACTATTGCGATTAGACTTACATCTACTAATCACATCAATAGAAACATTTGAAAGAATATTTTGTTGTTAATTGAGGAAATCAATTTTGTCTTCTTTTTGAGTTGATTTATATGGGACTTTTGAATCTTCCCCTAAATTTTAGTAAATTGGGGGAAAAAAAACATTTAAAGCAGGTGAAATGAGATTCATTCATTCATGTTATTATATTTTTTGTAATTCTTCATTAAAAACAAGTAAATTTAATATGTACAATTTAAATCTTGAAAACAAAAGATTGATAAATTGTATGGCTTTTTCAGACACATTTGTATGAAAATTTTGTTCTCGATCAATTCCAATGATCAGAACCAGGCGATTTTTGTGTCATGCTGGGGAATTTTCGAATGTTACTGCATTTTTGTGGGCACATTGATTAGGTATAATCAGGAAGTGAAAATGTTTGCAGTTGTTGTGAAATGCAACTAATAAAACCACAATGAAATATTCAGCGTATAATACCCAGGCATATCATTACGCTTAAATGCACATTCTTTTGTGACGTGTTGGGTTCACTATATGGGGTATTATTACACATACCATAAAAGCTTGTATTAAGTTTCCTTCTAGGGGTTTGCTTGACAACATGCAATATTGTTAGCATATTACACGTCCTACTTGTATGTATTTTACATTACCCGAATCAATGGAGAAAAAGAGTGTGATATTGTTATAACATTGCATTCTCATTGCGTTAGCGCGAGCGAGTAACAACTGTGCGCATTACTTATGCGATGAAGTGCATGTAAAGAGAGGTATGAAGTGCGTGAGTTTAAAATGGCAATTAGCTTTACATGCATTTATCGAGAAAACTGCAAAAATTACAACTTATTTCCACACATTTCCCAAAATTTGTACATACATTAATAACAAGGCAAACGCCAAGCGTTGTCTCGCCTGCATATCGCAGTCATGAAGAGACTGCATGTCAAAACTATGCTATATGACTAACATAGCACAGTGCCAGTCATGGAAAGTTCATTGACCTTTGACCTTAATCAAATTCAACTTACATTCGAACTTGACCTGCCCCCATTATCTTTATGTAACATTGCTTACATTATTTGATTGGTTTGCGTTCTGGTTGATTAGTTTTATGGGTTAATCAGATTGCTGAATATCAATGGATGAGAGATGACTGCTGGATGATATGTTTTCTGTTCTTTTAGCTTGCTTGAAATTCTTCCAGAAGAGAGAGAAAAAAAAGAAAAAATAGATCAGCCAAGTCACAAATTTCAACAAGTAAGTGAGAATTGAGGCAAAGAGTGCGGAAATATAAAAGAAATATCAAAAAAATTCAAACTTTTAAGCATTAATGTTCGTATAAAAAAAAAATGCCGTTGATGCATTGAGAAAATTTCATCACATAAAAAAACACCAAACATTACTTTCGATCAATTTGTTTTGAACGCCGGATGTGGAGGGAAAGAGCACTTATTGTTAAAGAGTTAATAAGACCCTCGTCAACTTCATGGCAAGATAATCCATCATCGGCCGTCACCAAACAATAGCTGTTTAATTCACTAATGGTGCGGGCGTGTCAGTGCGTTCGGCCATACGAAGAGTCCGGTCACTGAAAATAGCTGTTTACTACGTCGGCTAAAGTATAAAACATCGAAAAGGCAGCTAGCCGGTAATGTCATTGTCGGGAAGCTCACATGAAGATGGCCAAACTGTGATCTGATGTCAATCCTGGCGTACGTATCAGACAAAAAGTAAGTTCTGTTACCGGCCTTGCTATGAAATTTACGTCGACTTTCTACCGCCGCACACGCGGCCCTGCTCAACGGGCATGAATTGAGTGGCATCGGATCGGAGAGTGTGGGGGGCAGCACGACAACGCGCCACGGGGCGCCCGTGGCACGGCCCAAGAGAATTGCGTATTGCGCTTCACGCAAGTTCTCGAATCTTCGTCGGCTTACGCATAACTCGAATATCGGCCTATGGCGACGCGTTTACTCAGTCCCGAGTGATTCGACTTATGCCGAGCGGTTGGACTGTACTAGCACTCAGCCGCAGACAGTTGAAAAGCCAATCACCAGTGCTAAGTTCTAATTCGAACACATCTTGCTTGCCAGCTAGTCACCGGTGTGCTAGTGCTGTCTGTCTCCACACAAGATAATTTAGCCAATCCTTCTCACCTAGTGCAATAAATAAGCATTGTAACCTTGGCCGCACAATAAATACCCAGCATTTCTCAAAGTCTTGCATATCTCGCAATCTCATCATACTCTTTTCTGAACAAAACAGCATCTTGCCACATTTCACCATTTGAAATTCTTGGTCTAGATGAACAATTCATTCGTCTTCCTTTATTAAAAGCTGAACAAACCAATTGGCAGAAAAAGAAGAACATTATTTTTTTTTTTTTTTTTTTTTTTTTTTTTTTTTTTTTTTTTTTTTTTTTTTTTTTTTTTTTTTTTTTTTTTTTTTTTTTTTTTTTTTTTCATTTATTCTACCATAACAAACACTTGCAGCAACTGTCTTCGTCTCTATTGCGTTGCCCAATCTTTGTCTTCACACCTTCAGTGACAATCATGTTATCAACTTTTAACGGGGACTGTAAAAATTCCTGAGAATTATAATTGAGCTTAAGGGCATTCTTGAAAACAGTGAAAACAAATGGCACACAGCTGACAGAACTTATTGACCTCTGCTAATCTCATGCTAATTCTAAAGGCCCTTGCAGGCTACATTGTTATTGAAATGTAATAAATATCGTTATTATGTCAATAGCGCATCAGTTTGAAAATATTTAATGTTATAGTTAATCATACTTATTTAGGGAGTCAGAGAGGTCAAATAAGGTTTTGTCACGTGTGTTGACAATTTTGTTTCACTTTTCAAAGATATGCCCTTAATCTAAATAATAACAAGTTAAAAGTTTTCAGATTCTGGTAAAGGCAAGCGTTAATTTTGGCCAGTCACTGCCGGATAGCGTAAAGTTGTTCTTGCATGCTTTCAAATGATATATTATTTTATATGCCATTGCCATTATACATTATGACTTTATATGATTTAATTTATATACTTGTAATCTTAATGATTTTCAGGGTTATATGTAACATTTTTAATGCTCTGGAAGAAAGAACAGCCCCAAATTTAGGGGTGTCTGGCGGACTGAAACTTATAAGCTGGTTCACATATCTGTGCATTTCTGCAAATTGCTGATGGGTATTTTTACGACCGTATAGGTATTATGAGCTGAAATTTAGGGCTGAATATGGGGTTCTCAAACCACGGCACATTAAGTATCATACAATTACACTAAATTAGTATACCCTAGGATTCAAATTTCTTTTTGAGTATTGTGCGTGAGGACCAGTTATTTTTCAGCCGAAACTTCCATTGGATTCAGGGAAAACTTGGTCACTCTCAGGATGCAGTCTCAGTATGGGCAGCGCATTTGGCGAGTTACGCGTACAACAATTCCATCAAGTCGTTCACTCTCGTTTCTCGCGGCGTTTGTAGCTTGCTGCCTTTGTGCCAAATGTTTTTTTATATAAATTCCTAAAACAAATCGTGCCCAATTTCAAATCAAACCGAGCTTTCTGCTCACGGTTGAACGCGATGGTGTGGAAGATCGAGACGATAGGTTTTTGTCGCCGTCGATACGTGGACGTCGCAGCATGGCAGCATTGACGAACGTGCGGCTGATGCGTCAGGTGGGTGATACATTAGCCCTCGTGGATGGACGAAGGACGTGATACTTGGGACGCGACTCGTCGCTGGATCGTGCATAGAGCTCGACGCACCCCGCTCGTGGCCCGCCCGTGTAGATCACCGTGACCTTCGCAGATTGCGAGAAAAGAAATTGATTATCATCTGGCATCTAGTCACTAATATTGGTTATTATTAATCTAAATGCGGGGACATTAAGTACATGATATTTTATTAATATTGGCGATCGAACAGAAAAAAGCATACATCATTTGCACGAGTCGAAGACGCAGTGCAATATTCATGCTGATGAAAGCAATATCTACGATATACCACAAAAGCAATCCAAATAAATTTATTTGTCTCGCCTGCGTCGGCGTGTCGGCCGTCGTCAACAATTGTGTTGTACACCCAATAAACTTCTATAGCTTCGAGGGGGATCACCAAATTCATACCAGAGCGTCCATCTCCTGAAGCACAGTCGAAGTTCGAATATGAGTCGAATTTAATAGGCGTCAAAGCCGTTCACAAGGTCAATGAACTTTCCATGACTGGCCACTGTGCTGTGCTTTGTACACACAATAACTTATCTATAGGCTTCGAGGTGGGTGATCACCAAATTCATACCAGAGGTCCATCTCTTTGAAGACGCCAGGTCAAGTCTTGAATATGAGGCGAATTTCAATAAGGTCAAAAGCGTTCACATGAACTTCCATACTAGCACTGTGCTAGTTGTACACACAATAACGTTTTGTATAGCTCGAGCGTAGGATCACCAAATTCACCACCAGAGGTCCCTCTCACACCACTACACTCCCTCGAATATGAGTCGAATTTGAATAAAGGTCAAAGGTCAAAGGTCAATGAACTTTCCCATGACTGGCACCTTTTTTTTTTTTTTTTTTTTCTTTTTTTTTTTTATTTTTTCTTTTTTTTTTTTTTTTTTTTTTTTTTTTTTTTTTTTTTCTGCTGTGTTGTACACACAATAACTTCTATAGCCTTAACGAGCGGGGGGATCACGAAATTCATACCAGTAGGTCCATCCTCTTGAAGGCGGCCGAGGTCAAAGCTTTCGAAAGCTATGAGTCGATTTTAATAAGGGCAAAGGTCAACGGTCAATGAACTTTCCATGGACTGGCACTGTGCGTATGTTTACCATACAATAACTTTTAACCTTCGAGCGTAGCGATTGCAAATTCATACAGAGGTCCCTCTGAAGGC
>JZLH01S0043603.1:0-11676 GCA_001188425.1 Eucidaris tribuloides
ATAAATCTGCATATAACATAGAAGACTGATTATCTCACCGCTTGACATGCACTCGTAATCAATAAGAGACTGGCTCCGATTGTTTCCAAAACAATACGCTGTGCAAGTAGACACGCAAGGGAACATCACTATTGTAGCCCTGCGACGGCATTCAATAGCCTCCTCGACTCAAACTTTGCATCAGAATAGCTATCCTTCGCCCATTCATCGGAAAAAGTTCCATAGAAAATCGTGCCAAAAATGTTCATCTTAATAAAACTTTCAGAATCATTATCGTCAAGACGCAAATATGCCAAATGTTGGGGGCGGCATTTTTCAGATATCTTTATAGTTTATCTTTTACGCAATTCATACAAAAAAATAGTGCTGTGAAAGTGTTGAAGTTTAGTCCTTAAAGTTTGTTTTTTATGTGCATATTGTCTTTTTCATGACTTTATGTGTTCGTGTTATTTTTGATGTTGTTATTAGTTTATAGTTATAGTCCATAGATTTTTGTCTAATGTGTTTCTTTTTGTTTAGGATTATAATATTAATATGTATGTCTTATGTAAACTGTACATTTCCGGTATGGGCATTTTTCTGTACTTGTGTTTTAAATCGGCACGGACTTGCGGAAGAGGAGCTTTTGGCTGAGACAAGTGGTGTCGTACGGTATTTTAAATAATAAATAGCAATACACACCAGAGGCAGCTGTCACCATATTGAAACGCACAAACAACGACTAAAAGAGAAAGGCTTCATGATTAATCGATAAAGCTCTGCTTCTGATTGTCTTCAGTGTTCTATCGCGCGTTATCCGATTTTGTATCATAGGTCACAAATGCAACGCTAATGTTCAGCGTCGACATTATTGTCGACTATTCTACATATGGAATATGCTGACAGCAACTATGCTGTAAAAATCGTATAGCATTTAAATATATAGGTGGCTTAGACAAGTGATTACAACTGTGTCTAGAAAATGTTCAGATTAACAGCTAATGACTAAAAATTGAGCCGGATGTCTAGTGACTTAATACACAACGTTTAGCCTCGAACGTAATTTACAAAGTGATAGTACGAATGTTTTTATGAAACATGCGTTTAATTGCTAAACACAGTATTTAGCCGTGTAGCTAAAAACGTTCTATTCTAGTTGTACAGGTATTGTTGAATTGTCCAAAGATGTGTAATATGAAATCAATTATACTACGGGGAAGCAAGGAGAATAAGGAGTAAAAATAAGTGTGGTACTCAACACGTGACTTTTTCTGATAAAAACCATGGAAGACTACATCAACATGAAATTGAAGCCTTGAACGTTGCTGTGAAAGTCTAAATGCGGCCTTTTTGAACAATGCCATAAAAGTTCTGTATTTGCAAATTTGTGTGATGCTCAATACGAATTTCTATATTTAGTAAGTGATGAATGTTTACTATTTTAGTACGGGTCGCGGATTCGTGTGTCCGCCCTCTTCCTCAACCGTGTTTCTTCATTTATTTTTCTCAATTTTCTCAGCCTATACATGCAGTTACTGGGGGGTGGCATGTACTTCACTTCTTCTCTTAATCTTTTCATTTCCCTTCATTTTCCCTTTTTGCTTCTTCCATGCATACGGTTTTTTATTACAATGTTGTGCTAACTGTCTAAAAAAATAGATTCGTGAGATACAGCAACAGTTTGTTTGTATTCTCCATGGAGGTAGGCATATTTCTTAAATGAAACTTGAGAAAACTTTTACTGCTTTGGCAAACACGCCATACATTTAATGGACGCGTTAGTATAGAAAACGAAAGACATGTAAGGCTTAACGAGTAAATTAATCTATACTACTGTAATAACGTTGCATACATGTGCGCATTTAAATAAATGTAAATAAAAAATAAAGTCGGATCGTCTTTCAAAAATTGGAAGTTCAGAAGGTTCACTCGATAATTGGTTTGAAACTGTCTGTATTTATTGTATTTATTCTAGTTTGTAGTAGCAAAACCACAAATATAAATATACAGAGTACACATTATTTAAAACTGAAAAAGAAATGAGTTATGATGGCTTTATCGCAGGCCACTTGCTGAAGAGATGTGGTATGCATGTTGTAAGCTTACATGTTTTCACAGATAGCAGCGATGGTATTTTCAACGCTTGATAGAAGCATGAACTTTGGCTGAATAATTTATAGTGAGTGACATTATCCATAAAGTAATGTGCAACAACGATAAGATATATTGGCTTTTGGGTGGTTATGTAAATCTTATTTTTGTTTTAGTCACGTCCTTTTTTTTTTACAATCTTTGGAGACTAATAACGTAGAAATCAGTCAATCTTGCGCAAATTTTGTGTACAATGTAATGTTATCGTCGCCTTGGCTGGGAGCGTAACTGTGAAAATTGAGTGAGAGAGTATAGATGGAATGCATCAATTACCAATCACATGAATGTATACTCATATAAGGCTCAGATTAAAAAGAAAAATGAAAAATAAGACCACTTGTTTCCTGGATAGTTGATTAGTTTTTGTTTAAACATCAAATGACCCAATGAACATCAATAATAACGTTTATATTCTGTCGTTCAGCAAAGGGAAACTGTAATCGGCATTTTAAGACGATTGCACTAAAAAAATAAAAATTCATTTTCTTAACAGTATCGCTGAGATTTGCTGTAATTTTCAAATATCATCAATTCATAGATAAATGTGAGTGAGTTATAAGTTTTAACAATGTTTTGGCAATTTTGGAAGATCCACGGCATAAAGATTGACACTGAAAGCCGAATTGATGATAAGCGACAAGCGAATACGCAGCACGCCACATACATGCATACACGCACACATAACGAATACTACGTACAACACACAGTCTTTTTCAATTGGCACATAGGAAGATCTAGAAGACATAATCTGAAACTAGACAAGCATTTATTCCCAGGCTTGATTGCGGAAATATTTCTTTAGTACAGAGTTGTTGATTTATGAAATAGTATTCCCGAGTGTGTTATTTCAGCAGACTTCTGTAAACTCTTTTAATCCATAACTAGATAATATTGGTGTCAATAATCATGATCTTATCTAAATGAGGGGCTGTATATCTGTATGTCTCTCACACACTGTCTGACCAATATATTGTATTTATAGTTGAAAAGCCAGGAACTGTACAAACGTCTTTTGATTGCAATCTACGATCGATGACAGGCGAACGTCCTACAATCATCGTGGATTAAGTAAAAGTAAAAGTAAGTAATAGTAAAAAACCCCAAGAAAACGTGTGTCTGCACTTGAGATTATTTCAATATCTTTTCACCGTCAAACTAAGTTCGCAAAAGGCCAATAGTCGCTATTGATTATTCTTATTTTCAAAACATTTCCCTGAACAGAAGAGATCGACGCGTTCAATTTAACAGTCACTATTTATTTTGTTGATTCCATGAAACTTTTCACGTACATTACAGAAAGCCCTTGCGACCAAGACGAAAAACGCGTGTTGTGTGAATGAATGGAAACACGGATCTTGATCCCAATCACGTGCTACGGCAATCAAAGAAATCCCAACACTTGTACATTGATTGTCCTTTGTTAGTGAGAGAGTCTCAAGACGGCTTATGTCCAACTACGTGACGCCCTAATTAAGCCAATTTGCTTGTATGAAGTGCTCTGTCTCATTCTGTTATAGAACGCGAATGCAGGTTTTGTAAGGGATACTTTTGTTTCCCACAATAGGAATCGCAGCCAGATCACAAAATGTAGTGATTGCCCCGCAACGGAAGAATACGTACAGACATGCATGTTGTCTTTGGCATAACAATGCCGTTTCTTGTCAGTTCGTTCTTATTTTCAAAACAAGCATTGTGCCACAAAACAGATCACGCGAGTGTTTGCTTCCATTACTAGGATTGCCGCAGCCGACTTTTTATTTTGAGCACTGGTTCATTTTTTAAAACTCTTCGGCGATTAAGGCAAACAATTCTTTTCTCTACTGTTGGCCATACATCATATCGCCAATACCGTAAAAGATAATGTAGCAATTCAATTAATTGTTGATTTGAGACCACACAAATTCACCCAAATAACTTTTTCCAGATTTACTCAAGTGATCTTTTTTTTACAATGAAGATTAACAGAGAGACAAAAAACAGACCTCGTATAACTGATGATTGTGTAAATTTAGACTGACGGGGTGTCGTTGTATTAATTATTGTAACTTTTTTCTAGAAGATAAATCTCAACTATATTTATGTTCGCTTACAGAATTACAGGCGCGCGATTTCGTCGGTATCTCACAAGGCCGTGTTGTGTGTTTGTGCCAAGATGCTAGAATTGAGAATTTATCATTATAGTTTACGTAGTTGACAGAAAGAACTGAAACGATTGAAATGTAATTAATGGCATGATCGCCAGGTGATTGTCGTTATCATAGACTTCTGTATTTTTTACTAACATTATTTCAATTAGTATCATAAAGTGCCTTTTGTCAGAAATTAGCTTCACTGAATCAGCAAACAATTTCCCGTAAATCAATGGGTAACCACGCACTGTCAGATTGCAGGTACGCCTTAAAATACATAGACTTTCCGAAGCTAGAAAGACCGATATTGTCGTGAATACGCCCGTTTTTATATCTCAAAAAGGTTAGTAGATACATCTTAAAATAGTGCAAGACTTGATGAGGAAAATTCACAGCAAATAGTTTTGCGAAGAAACTGATACATGTACTTGAAATATCGAAACTAGAGTTCGAGCGTGCATTTCTGATTGGTGCTGAATGGCATGAATTACTGTAACCGACTTAGAGGACCAATCACGGCGTGGCTTTTAGCTAACGCTAAGCGCCCAGCGAACATTTAGGTTGCTACGGGCCTCAACGCACGGTAATGAAAAATGTGGGATCGCATTTCTGATGCGCCAGCTCGAAAACGGAAGTTTATCTTCAAGGCGGTTTTCTCGAAAATAAAAAATCTCAAAACCCCAAGCAAATTCTCTCGTTTAAACCGACGATATCTCAGCAATGGGAGTACTTTTCTAGTTAATTTATATACTAAAATAAAGCTGAATATTCATGGAGAAAAGATTTATGCAATATCTGCCAATATCTCAAAATTGACCTCCCCCGACTTGTGTCTCATTTTGTCGTGGCGGGTCACATATTTTCTCCCCTTCCCTCTTTGAAAAATCCTATCTACTCCACTGGTGTATTTGTTAAACCCTGGGTGTAAAATTTTACAAAATTTATGTTGTCCAATAGATACCACATGTGGGGTTGAATTTCATCACTCTGGGTATTATTTAAACACCAAAAGGATTGCTTCAACCACCAAGAACGTAGCACTTCTTATACCACCAAAACGTGTAAAAGGTTTAAAAAAAAACTATTTAAGTACCTACATGAGACAACACCATTAGGGTGAAATTTAATACCCCCTGTTTTGGAGGATTGTGGTCAACAATAGGATTTAATTCGAATATAAAAAGGTCGTGTTTATTCATCTGGATTTGTGAGGTTTTACCAGGTCTAATACATACACAATGAAGTGTAACAATATAAGACTGTACAGTCACGTCTGTTAATGACTCCTTCATCTTCATCTCCCTCTCCGTCTCAGATCACAATAGGGAAAATACATCTAATTATATAAACTTGCATGAAAGAGTGTTTTTTTTTGGTTTGGAAGGTGCGTGTGTGTGTGGAGGAGGGGGAGGGGGGTGTGGGAGTTTCAATCACATCATTTATTATTATGTCAGGACAGAACTGTGACCAGAAATTAGATGGGTTATTTGGGTGCACTGAAACCCAGATCAAATTGCAAAGTTGCAGGCCGTGGTTATGAATGGGGGGGGGGCTAGGGTTAGTATTACTACTACTACTACTACTACTACTATTACTACTACTACTACTACTACTACTACTACAACTACTACTACTACTACTACTACTACAACTACTACTACTACTACTACCACCACTACTACGAGAAGCGCCGATCTATTTTTCGGAGTGGAAGGAAAAAAGTAAACAAAAAATTGCAATAGCAGATTTTGAAAATATGTAATGTTATACTAGTTTTTTTATATTAAGTTTGGAATGGTTTGTTGTGCCTTGTACTGCTTATCAATTGGCATTAAGTTTTTATATTTTTTTTTCAAGTTGCTTAAAAAATTATTGGGGGGGGTGGGGGCAAATCGATTGAGTTGCGTCCCCCCCCAAATATTTTCATTGGATGGCGGATTGCCCCGCTTGTCACCCCAGATAAACGCCCTGACTGCTACTACTATATTTACTACTACTGCTACTACTACTACGACTAACTACTACTAACTACTACTACTACTGCTACTACTACTACTACTCCCGGGCGGGGGGGTGGGCGGCACTCGAACTTACAAAGTAATTGGGCCACAACCGAATCGAAAATCGGGGGGCTTGATGGTGTTGCGTGAAAATCGGGCTTGACGAAGATGCGGTCTCTGAACTGCAGCTAAGGCTTCAGAAAAACTCAAAATGCTATGCTCTGGACTGCACCGCGGCGAAGTTCCGGCGCGCCGGTGCTGAAAGGGCAATGCTTCAAATTTGGGGTCTCTGGAACTGACTGGAAAAAACAAAAATACAACATTTTTTCTTGACTTTCTGAACAATTGAGATGCTCTGGACGGAAATTTTGGCTGAAAATGGGGGTCTCAACCGCGGCACATACGTATCACACCAATTATACAAGTCCCCCCCCGGCTAACTCTACTACTACTATCTAACTACTAAGCTACTGCTGCTACTACTACTACTACTACTACTACTAGCTGCTACTACTACTGCTACTGCTACTACTACTACTACTACTACTACTACTACTATTACTACTACTACTACTACTACTACTACTACTACTACTGCTAGCTGCTGCTACTACTACTACTGCAACTGCTACTACTACTTACCTCTTCTACTACTACCTCTACTGCAACTACTACTAATACGCCCTGTGTACATAATCTTCCGAACAAGGTAACAAATTTTCGGCGTTCATAATTAACATTGTGTACACCTACCACAGAAGAAGAAACGCGTATACTATCGAAATGTGTTTATCTCATGATCGGCCTCCCATCCCCATGCCCACGCAATACGTGTTCACACAAACGGCATTCTATAGCGCACAACCACACGCAACACAATCACAAGCACAGTCAACAACCACCCCACCCCCTCCCCCGCCCCATTACCATGATCAATTTCATTCACGTTCAAGATGAAAAGTGATAAATAAATAGTAATAAAAGCAAAAATTGAAACTTGGTGAATATAACATTGTATGGATTTGAGGCCTTTCCTTCAATATTTAGGAAATAATAGAAAACTATATAATTGTTGGCGTCGGACTTTGGGCAGAATTATCACTAACATCTTCACATACCTCGCACGTGATACTAAACACAGCAAAAAAAGTAACGACCCCCTTTTTCAAAATACAATATTTTTTTAAAGAAAAAGTTTTGAGCAAAATGATTTGGCAGGGGTGTTTCTGCATTTATTGGCCAACTTATGTGGGAAAATGGGATTGATCCGTCAATGCATGCATAAGTGAGCACATTCAAAGGCAAAAAATCACTTTTCAAAAGTCACAAGGGTTATTTTCCGGGATTTGTTATACAGGATTTTGACAAATTCTGTTTCTGGTGAATGCTTTAGTGCTTATTATTTTATTCATCTATTGTTTGACCCCCTTACAACTCTTTTGAAACTTTTCACATTTTTTTTTTGTGCTTCAGTGAGCTCAATTTAAAAATTGCTATCCTCCCTCAATTTTCAAACTGTAAAACCCTTTAAGTTTATTTAAAAGAATTGAAATCCTTAATTTTTCAGCAAAATGTATCCTAATATGTTGTATGAACATAAGAAGTTGTAAACATGTGATGGTTGAGAGAGTACACTCTTTAAATTAAGCAAACAATACCATTGTTTACTTGTAATTTGGCATACGAGATGACTCCTGTGACTTTTGAAAAGTGGCCTTTTTACCGTTAATGCATGCTCACTCATGCGTGGCTTGACGGACCAATCACATTTTCACACAGAGGTTAGTCAATGAGCGTAGAAATACTCCTGCCAAATTATTTAGCGAAAACTCATTTTCTTAAAAAGTTGTGGTAGCTTGAAAAAGGGGGTAGTTACTTTTGTTGTTGTTTAGTTTTGTAGCCCCACACTACAACTTGAAGCGCCCTCTATGATGGAAAGAAGTGTAGTGGCGAAAATGTCGGGAAATGTGTGATTTTCGCGAGGATTTTTACTGCATTTATGACTAGTAAATTAAATTCAAAGCAAATGAAAATGAAGAGTAATCATTTCTGAGTAGAAAGAGGTATAGCACGTGTTCTTTCCTTCAATAACTTGAAAGTTCTGAGCCATAATCTGAGACCCTTACCGTCGACTAGTTACTGTGTAAGCCTAAGGAGAATGAGACGCAAAAATTGATTTGGTACCTTTATAATATGGCTAATATTTCACATTTCGAATGAAAATTAATAGATTTCCCAAATAGCATGTGATTGGGAAAGGTCCAAACAACACATTTCATGCAACGATATTCATCTCCTCAACAAAGTTTATGCTAAACTTAGGCATAAAAAATTTGCAAAATTGTAAACCAGTGGATCGATGTTTCCCGATTTTGATGTCAGGACGTTTTGTAATTAGCTTGTAACTAATTAAAACCTTGATGAATTTGGCTAATTTTTGAAAGACATCTATAATTGAGTATGTTCTTGATAACCACGCATGAACATTATTTTTTAGGTTAAATTTGAGTATGTTCAGAATCGTCCGCAATTATTGCATGTTATAGTTGTGTGTTTTTTTTACAGAACCACTCCATTTTTTTCAGAGAAGTGAATTTTGTTAAAAATTAAGTCATCAAATCACATTCATTTACTCACATACACACAAACATGCAGACATATACACAAACACATGAACAGACCCACCGACAAATGAAAACACAGTCACCGATACACACACAAACATAATGTGCCTGCTAGTACTGAAGAAGAGAAAACTGCCGGATACCCAGTTAACAATAATGGCCCCTCCCCCGAAACACACACAAACACACACACACACACACACACACACACACACACACACACACACACACACACACACACACACACACACACAACACACACACACACACACACACACACACACACACACACACACACACACACACACACACACACACACACACACACACACACACACACACACACACACACACACACACACACACACACACACACACACAGAAACACACTCTCACATAAACAGAAACATACACAAACGCACACAAAAACAGTTGCATACATACGCACTGAGACACAGACACACACATAATAAGCAAATTTTCAGGAAGGATAGAAATTTATTTTTCATTCACAAAAAACACACAAATTAAAGCTCGTTGAAATGTACAGGTACATTCACTTTAAAATACCTGTAATTATACAATAAAATTGATTTGACAATATACAGGTGAACTTGACACAACATTGACATTCTTCTTTGAAGTGATACAAATTCATAATTAACATTGAAAATATGTACAAATAATGTACATACTACATAATAAGTTCACTAACGTCCACGACTTCTAGCAGGATGTCACAATAAATTCAATACAGTTGATACTAATATCCACAACCTTTACCAGGATGTCCTTCATTGTTCCTTTGAGTTAAAGTTACGAGAAAAAAAATCATTCCATTTCCTATTATCCTAAACAATGGACACTACCATAAATTTTCGTTCAGATATAAAGATTAGTGCCAGCAATAGTTTACCAAATTTCACAGTCGTAGCAAATCAAAAGGGATTTCTTGCTTTGCTAGGTAAATTCGTAACCGTCTCACAATAAGCACTGCTCATTGCTAAGAAAAGTCTTTTCACAAAAAAATACATGTACAAGTTCCCCCTTACGATCAAAATCCACAACTCCATTATGGAGAATATCAACTTCTACAACATACATGTACATTAAAAGTATGTTTTAAAATCTCTAGAGGTGTCAGAGTTCTATTGAAATTTAGATTTATATTGCCATTAGACACTGTTACATTCACATGTTATAATGTAATCCCATTTACTATAACATTATAATATTGGGGAAATACTTCATTGTCGTTTAAAATACATTCAACTGTTACAGAAACGAGCCATAGGAGAATGCCCAAGTCTGACCACAGTTCCAGTAAAACACCCTTTGTCTATACAGTAGAATCATGACTAAGTCCCTGGAACCAGGAACTTTCCTTTGATATATTGAAATTCTATTAATTTGTGGTTTAAAACAATAACATACAAAGTAAACGTCAACAATAGGACCTGACACATTTTTGGTGATCCGCGTAAACGCGGATCACCATAGATATTGTCAAAATCTTTATTATTGGTGATCCGTGTAAACACGGATCACCATAGATATTGTCAAAATCTTTTTTATTGGTGATCCACGTAAACGCGGATCACCCTAGAGTTTGTACGAATTTTTTTTCTTACTTTGTTTATTGGTGATCCGTGTAAACACGGATCACCATAGATATTGTCAAAATCTTTATTGGTGATCTGTGTTAACACGGATCACCATAGATATTGTCAAAATCTTTCTTATTATTGGTGATCCGCGTAAACGCGGATCACCATAGAGTTTGTCAGAATTTTCTTTTTTATTTGTTTGTTTATTGGTGATCCGCGTAAACGCGGATCACCATAGATGTTGAACGAAATTTTGGTGATCCCCCCGTAACGCCGGTCGACCAAATAAGATGTTGTAACGAAATTTTCTTCTTTGTTTCTTTATTTGTGTTTCTTTCTGGTCACTTTTTGTTCAGATGATATCTCATTAACGCCATCATCAATCATCTTGTAACTTAAATAGTTATGTCACATGTCAATACCTCGGCATGGTAGTCTTGTCAATGTCATAGACTATCTGTGACGTCATCTATGACGCCATTTGTAAAAAAGCTAGAGTTAACCTATATTCGCAATATCTCGAGCCGGCGGTCGAATAAAACAACCAAACTTGGCAAAGGTCAAGTTCAGGTCATGGGTCATCTTTTGGTTCAAACCACGTGCGCGCGCGCGTCTCCACGTGCGTGTACGGGCGCGTCAAAAAATAAAAATGCTCCAAATGACTTCTTATTAACAGTACTATATGTTTCAGCTCATTTGGAGCATTTTAGTGCGCGCACGTACGCGCGCGTTTTTTTCGCGCGCACCCTTTTCCCAACTGAATAACGTAATTTTTTCGATAGATTTAGATTTCTGACTGAATTCTACATCGTTTAGAACCCTTTCCCGACCACTAGGACCCACAATATTGCTTATATGCCCAAAAAACATAAATGCGCGCGCATTACGCGCGTAGTGAATAATGGGCGTTTTTAAATCACTCATAACTCTCCAGAATTAACGGTGACCCCTACTTTTTATTACTTATTCTGATAGACTATGATGCTTAGATAGTATTTCAGGCATTGCTTTCTATGCCAAAGTGATGTGACGTCATCTATGACGTCACAAAGAAAAATCGTATTTCGGGCATATCTCACGACTGCAGTCGAGTAACATCACGAAACCTGTACACAGTACCTTCAGGTCAAAGGTCATCATGCGTGCTTATCACATGCGTGCGGCGTCACGCGAACGCGTACGCGTA